>ML776944.1:1271603-1344165 GCA_009831015.1 Picea engelmannii
TATATATATAGATATATATATATAACTTTAATTATCCCTTTTCCCTTATACTTTACTTTTATTTTAATGTAAAGTAATGGAAATATCATAAGTAAAATATTTCCCCACTTAACTTTTTGGAATCACTTTATTCCTTTGACTTCCCTTCCCGTATTATTTATATGATAATTGCTTATACCTTTTACTTTTTTAATTCGATTTTTAATTATAGCTTATACCTTGTGCTTAAATAACCTTATCTCTTGTAAATGTAACCCTTTAATTAATAACACAACTCTTATATCGTACGATTCAATAGACATGATTGTACGGATGGGTCGTGTGGAAATTATGAAGTACGAACAATTTGGATTTTTCTGCAACAGATAGCGAATGGATGATGGCAGAGTAGTACGGATTTAAGTACGGATGGGTAGCTGGACGGGTGAATATTCACATGGTGTGTACGATAGCGGTGGTGGTTGTAATTATCGGAGACTGTACGGGATTTTACAGCGGTGGTATGGATGACAATTTAAAAAAAAAAAAAAATGTGACTGTACAGGTGGCAGTGTATGGTAATGTTATTCGACGGCTCTAGGAATTTAATGTGGCCACTCTACAAATTGGCAGATTTGCACTGTGTTGATTTTTTTTTTTTAATTTATTTTTAAACTTTGGTATAGGCAGCATAATTACTTTTTTCAACAGAATTTTGATAGATCATTCTTTGAATCTTCGAGCAGCATTGTATTCTCCTTTTATTTTTTTTTCTCCATAATACTTGATTTTTCCTTCTTTTTAAAAAAAAAATGGAGAATGGCCAAAGGCCTGCTGTAATGTTTTTCTGATTTCTTTATCTTCAAAATTTTGTAGTCGTGTAATTTTTTCTTCAATCGAATCTTGAACTTTAAGGGCCAAAGGCCTGATGTGGTCAATAACCAAGAAATTAGAGAAACTATGATTGATAATGGAATAATTTTCACCTTTCTTGCTTGTTTGAAAGGAAAAACTTTAATTTGCAGTGGGATTCTTAACTTTAAATGGCCAAAGGCCGATTGTGATCAACGATCTCCGATCAGAGAAACTCTGATTAAATTTAGTGTGGCCAAAATCTGGATTAGAACTTAGATCTGATAAAGAGATTGGCCAAAGGCCAAGGTTAGAAAACAAAGCTCTGATACCACTGTGGTGAACCAACCTGGTTCACTATGTAAATATCCATTATAAATAGGACAGTACGCAATAATCCATTAAGAATAGTAATTATGTTTAATAATAATTGTATAAGAATGAATAATATATAAGATAATAATATGAGCTACAATGAGGATGAGGGCTTGTATATATACCCACATAGGGGTGCCCTTTCATAAGAGACAAGACCTTTCATATGTCATGTCTCTTCATAATTAATTATTAGTTATTTATATTTACATATTATATATATTTATGTTTGTTACACTTTGTAGGACCTAGTTGATGGACAATTTTGGGAGAACAAGCCTAGCTTGGGCTTCCATGGGGCTATAAGCCCACAGGTTGGATTCCAGGGGCCCACATGTTGGATGAGATATATCAAACTTGGAAGGCCTAAAAGATGACTTGGAAAACATATCCTAGCCCCCACATGCCAAACATTTTTCCCAGGAGAGGCAAAAACATCACTTCTAGAGACATGACGTCACCTACGGGGGTTAGGGATTGGTGGTCAGGTGCCACTCATTTACACATGAACGTTTGAGGAGGATAAGGGTATTCACTGGGTAGGAGTTCCTAGATGCTTGAAACATGGCCTTTGGAGGCCCTCCCATGCTTATCCAACACCAATGACTTCCTTAAAGTGGAAAAACGTCCCCTAAAGGGGTGACGTCCTCATAAATTAGAGTTTAATTTGTGCAAAAGATGAAATTTTAAGTGAATTTTTTAATATTACTTTGTTAAGGGGCCAATATTAGGGTTTTTGACCCATAATCTTATGTTTTACTCCTTAATTTATGGACAAGCTATGTTAGCTAAATTTTGTATAAATAGAGTTCATAAGATCTCATTTTAAACACAACTCTCCCTCTTGTGAGAGGCTTGGTCTGAAATTTCCGGCCTCCTTGAATATTTTGGATCTTGTGCACTTTTTTATGGCTATGTTTATGAATTGTTGATGGAGGAGGCCTAGCATTCGCTTTGGATGATGCTTTCTAGCTCATGTGGTGAATTGTCTTAGCATTTCTCTTGATCTTGGTATGTTTTTTTTTCTCTTTCTATCATTTTATTCAAGTCAAGTATTTTTATGATAGGAGATAGGTGTAAATTATAAGGGCACACACCCCCACTATAGCCCTCATCATTCTATTTGGTTCATCTCATTGATTAAGGGTTTGCGAAGAGAAGTATAAGGGCATACAACCTCTTAGCTTAAACACTAGATTATAGAAACTTGTCTTGGGAAGTAAAAGGGATTACACCCCCAAGGAGGTATCTTCTATAAGATCCTTGTGAGTCCATCAACCCAATATTAAAGGCACTAGTCATTGTTTTGTTGCATTGGAGAAATAAAATAGTGCATTGAGAAACGTGATTTTCGATCATTTTTACTTCTTGCAAAGTGGATTGTTTTCGTTATGCCTTGGGAACCTCACAACCACTAGGGCATCCCCATCTAGGGGATACTTATTTTTGTTGTTGCAAAATTGCATATTCATCCATTGGGGCTGCAGAAACACTAACTTACTTTCTTTAATAACTCTCTTATCAATCATTGGTTTTTGCTCAAAGTTTGCACACTTACTCTCCTTGTCCTAGCGCACTTTTGGGAAAAGTTTGAGGAGATTTTAGTGGATGATTTTATTTCTGTAATACATTGAATGTTACATCTATAATTCTGATATAATTTTCTGCAGGCAAGTGTTTAAAACAACCTTAAATTTTATGCTAAGAGTATTGGTTTTTCATCTTGAGTTTAGCTAGTCATTTACTAGTTTTTCTCTTTCATTTTCTACATAATATTTAGCATTTATTGAGCAACTTATAGTACATTTGCCTTGCTGATATATACTATTATATATTTCTGCAGATTAGGGACAAAAATAATAACTTGCTGATACAACTAACATATACTATTGCAAAGTGTCTTTTCTTGTGTCTCAGACAGGTACAATCATCCGGAAAAGTGTTATACCCGCGGGGCAACGATTTCTTGACTTGCAATACATCGTTTTCCACATTTCACTCCACTTAAGACTTGAACTATATGGGCTTCATTTCCATCCATATTTATCTCCATCTCAATCCCCTAGGGTCACCGAGATCGCCTCTCTAGAGTGACCTGATCACCCTTGAAGTGTGGGACCTACATCAAGGTGACATTGGGTGTAGGATTCCCAAGTTGTAGCACTTGTTATGTGGTTGGGTCGGTATTTTCCCAACCTACAAATTGTGCTATAACAAGTCCCTTTTATTTGGCCAACTTCAATCCTAGCCTTGTCTTCGTGTTTCTCTAGATGGCCTTTCGTTCTTTCGGTCTTTTCGCTCATCTCTCCTATGTCTTCAGAGTATCTCCCTTTCTTCTTCTTGGACCAATGTTTGCCAAGACCTTTCCAATTCTTCTCGGGTCTTGGCTTTCATTATTACCAAATTATATAGATGATGTAAGATGTTTCGTTGATTATTCAATCCAATTTTTAGGTGGGATTGATCAACTTGGGGCAAAGTCATGTATTTTTCAAAAATTGCTAAACCATATTTCAAATTTCAATTCATTCCCCAATGGAGTCGCCAAAAATGTTGACACTTGAATCCATCAGGACCGAAACAACAACCTCATGAGGACATTAGACCCCCTTCATTTTTAAATAGGTGGTTCTCATCTTTGGCTAAAAGATATATCTTTGAATATCTTGGAGTAGGGAGAGTGCTAGATAGAAAACACCAAACCTTTATTTCTTGGATTTAAATCAAAATGGTTCTTCAATAACCCAATATGATCTTTATGTGAAGCACAAACATTTTTACAATAAGAAAATATTGAAGGAGGGTTTCAACATCAAAATTAAATTGTGATCAACATTATACACAATCTTCTTAATCATATATAAATACATCCATGTCTTCTTCATGAAAAATAGGAAAGATTAATTTGATCATCTCAAAGAATTTCAAAACAGTACTGCTATCAAGATCAAAAGAGAATTTGATAGGTCAACTTCAAATACCTCATACTTAAAACTCAAAGTTACAAGATACAATCAAGATCAACCCCGAAGCAATTCTTTGTGGAGTTTTATTCATGAAATATGTTCTTGATTACAAAATATTTGACAACCATGTATGCGGCTACAAATACTCTATGATCATATAAGAAAATATCTTATAATAATACAAGAAAAATACTCAACAACTCAGCCTTGTGCCCAACTATGAGATTCAAGCATAAAGCTATGAGAGGGGCAGAGCATAAGATCAAAGGATGAATACGGTTCAACCATGGATACACAATCAAGCTTATGATCAAAATAAATAAATCTCCATCTTCTCCATTCTTTCTATTCTTCTACACCACTTCTCATAACTTTATGCTTGAATCTTAGAGTTGGGCACAAGGATGAGTTGTTGAGTGTTTGTCTTGTATTCTCCTAAGATATTTTCTTATATGATCATGGAGTATTTGCATCCACATACATGGTTGTCAAATATTTTGTAATGAAGAACATTTTTCATGAGTAAAACTCCACAAATAATTTCTTCAAGGTTGATCTTGACTGTATCTTGTAACTTTGAGTTTTAAGCATGAGATATTTGAGTTTGACCTATCAAATTCTCTTTTGATATTGATAGAAGTACTCTTTTAAAATTATTTGAGATGATCAAATTATTCTGTCCTATTTTTCATGAAGAAGGCATGGATGTATTTATATATGATTAAGAAGATTGTGTGTGATGCTGATCACAATTTAATTTTGAATTTGAATCCCTCCAATATTTTTTTATTGTAAAAAGGATTTTATTGCACATAAATATCATATTGGGTTATCGAAGAACCATTTTCATTTAAATCCAAGAAACAAATTTTTGGGGTTTGCTATCTAGAACTCTCCCTTCTATAATATATTCAAAGATATATATTTTAGCCAAATAGGATAACCACCTCTCTAAAAACGAAGGGGGACTAATGTCCTCATGAGGTTGTCATTTTGGTCCCGATGGATTCAAGTTTCAACACCTCCATAAGCTTATTTACTTAACATGAATTATATGAAAGGAATTTACATTATAAACATCAATTTGTCATCCACCACAATGAATGTGGGACTAAAGAGGGGGGAATTAAATCAAAGGCTAAGATTGATCCACGAGTCAGATCAATGGCTGCTGAGCAATGATCTTTTGGAGCTTATAACTCATGATCCAAACATCCATTTGGGGAAAGTGATATTCTTTTGGAAATATAATACGACGAGGAATACAATGGGATAGGTCTCAATGGATGAATTTGGCCATAATTTTCTAGAAATTAAAATATCAGTCAACTCTTTTTCATGACTTGCTGAAAAATATGCTTAGAACCTTAACTTCTCGAGGTTGTAAGTTGAGATCGAGAACTCCAAATTTCTCTCAAGAGGACTCGTTGGAAATATGGTATGATGAATATTACTTATAGAATGGTTTCCATAGTTAAGAAGTCACTTATCATGTTCAAAAAATCAAAACACAATCCACTTTTTTTAGGTAGTCAACTTCAATATTTGGAAATAAAAGTTTATTAAATAACTTTTATTAAAGGATTAAGTGGGTCCCATTTGGAGGAACGAATTTCAATGAACTAAATTAATTAATGAGCACTTAATAAATCATTAAGTCCAAAAAAAAGAAACATGTGGAAACTTCTAGAAGAACAAGAAACCCTAACTACTTCAAGAAAGCATTGGGAGCATATTTAAAAGAAATAGAACACCATCAAAGAAAGGGTTAGAGGTTCAAAGCATTGTTAGAGTTTGGATTATCAAAGGTTCAAATCATCAATATAGAGTGGTTTATGTTGATACTAAGAGGGGGGTGAATCAATATCAAGTACAATTTAAAACCTTTTTCAACTTATAATTAAACCATTCAACTATATCCAATGAGCAATGAACAATAGTATAAGAGTTACACTAATACACCATAATACACCATGCACAATATATGAGAAATAATCAATAGTTATTGTTCAAGGGAAGTAATGATTTCCAAAGGTAGCTACAGCTTCCAAATGTAAAGGGAGGGATAAACCTCCAAGAGGAAGATACAATCCTCCAATATCAAGAGAGAGTTGAACTCTCCATCCTTTCCCCTTCCTTCCACCCAAGAATATATGAGAGATAATAAAATTTTACATTAAATCATCACCATCAACCAATCATCACATAGAGCTTGATAATGCTTCCTGAGACTTCTTCAATTTATGAAATTATTCAATTCTTGGAGTACTCTGATCCTGTAGATAATATTACTTAATGTATTCTCTGAAACTCCTCCAATTTTCACTCCTTGAATCCTCCCCAAAAAGAGGTTATAGAAAGAATGGTAGACTTTATTCAATTCTGGTCTATTCAGGAGAGTGAACTTGCACAGAATACCCCATGCTCAATAATTAACATCCAATTCTAAAACTCGCACAAAAGAAACTACAATCTGTACTCTTTCCAATGAAATTTATCCCACTACATTTGGATTCTCGATGAAGAAGTTATGATTGTTTTACCTGGAACACCTGTTTATTGACTAGCTTCAGGACTGGTCACAAACCCTATCTTCCACAAAGTGTATCTCCATAATTATAGTGAATCAAGAACTGAAATTTTTACTAGAGGTACCTTGATATGTCTTCTCAATACCATAGTTATTTCACCATCTGAATCGTTCTATAAAAACATTTATAGAAAAAATGGTAAGATGACTTGAAAATAACATACTTTAGAACACATCACCAAAAGACTTCATCCTCCCTTGAAATCCAACCTTCTTTACTTCTTATTTCCTATGAAATTCAACTTGTATCAAATGAATGTATAATTATGTTTATTTATACCATTTATGTCACTTCCTTTTAACATTAGGGCCGACCTGGCACTTTCTTATTTTGTAATTCTTTTCTTTAATTATCTTCAGGGCCTACATGTACTTCCTTCTTCAATTCACTTTGTCATCTTCAAAAATTCATTTCTCCTCAACCATGAGGATCCACGTGACGTGCCACATACCATCGGAAACAACATGATGTATACTATCCATTCATGGGTGTTGTATATGCATGTGCATTGTCCTTCATGTCCAAATACCTTTATCAATCTTGTGGTCCAAAACCCATTACTAGGGTTGACATCAATGACAACAACCAATCTTCTAACAGTTCAATCATCAATATGCAACCAATTTTCTAATCAACGAATAAATATATCCATTTTTCTTCTTCTTCTACTCCACTATTTTTCTCAAGGATTTATGATTGTATTTCCAAACTAAGCATAAGGTTGAGATTTTTCAGTGTCTTTCTTATTCTTACGGACCTCTTTCTAAACTATCATGGATTATTTTACAACCATATATATGTGACTAATAAATGTAAGCCAAGATTGTCTAATTTATTCATGGAGGTTTAGTGCTTGCATTTGGAAAACTTCATTTCTGAGCATTAGTCAATTGGTTTACTGAAATGTTTTGTAATAGTAAATATATTTTATGAAGCTCCACAAAGAACTCCAAAAAATGGTGCTACTAGTAGCATCACCTTTTGATTCAGGGGTCAATTTAAAGGTTCTATCTGCAATGCCAAGGGCGTGATTTCAAACAAATTGCAATTTTAACCACCTCCCCCAAAAATGGTGCTACCGGTAGCACCGCTTTTTAATTTGGGGGGTTGATTTTGGTGTTTTTTACCCAAAAATGTGATATTTTTGGGCTAGAGTTATCGTTTTGAGATCACAGTTCTCATTAAGTTGGTAACTTTGTTTTGAAATCTAAATGAAGAATGAAAACAATTCTAACTATGTGGAGATATTCCTCATTTTAATATGAGAAAAAACAAGAAGAGAAGAAGAGAAAGGAATGGAAAAGGAAATTGCCAAAAATGAATGAGAGAAAAACAAGTGAATGGAAGAGGAAATTGTTAACAAGAATGAAATAGGAATTTTCTAAATAATAATGGAAGAGGAAATTTTTAAATAAGAATGGAAAAGGAAAACAAAATGACAAAGAAGATTGCTAAAAATATTAAGAGATGAAAAAAGAGAAAAAAAAATGGGAAAGAAAGATGCTTTTATGAATAAAAGCAGAAATTGTCAAACAAGTATGGGAGAAGAAAAATGAATGTGAGAGAAAATTGTTAAATAATATTGTGAGAGGAAAAACACAAAAGGATTAAAAACTAACGTTGTTAATAAGAGTGAAAGAGAAAATTGATAAACAAGAATGAGAGAAGAAATTGCTAGAAAAAATTGAAAAACAAAAACAAATGCAAAATGAAATTGCTAAGAAGATTGAGAGGAGAAAAAGAAAAAGAAAAATGAATGGGAAATGAAGTTACTATTCAGAATAAAAGAGGAAATTTCTAAGCAAGAATAATAGATGAAATTGCTAAAAAGAAAATGAAGAGGAAAAATAAATAGGAGAGAAATTGATAAATAAGCATGGAATAGGTATTGCTAAACAAGTATGAGAGAAGAAAAATGAATGAGAGAGAAAATTTATAAAGAACATTGGGAGAGGAAAAAGAAAGACAGAATGGAAAAGGAAGTCACTAATAAGAGTGAAAGAGAAAATTGATAAATAAGAATAAGAGAGGAATTTGTTAGAAAAGAAATGGGAGGTAAAAGGAATAGAAGAGTAAATTGATACAAAAAACTGATAAATTGATAAATGAGAAAATTATGCTCATCAAATGATGGATTGCCCCTTCTCCAAGATCCCCATCGATGAAAATACCATGCTCGAGAAAGGGTCATTCAAATCTTACCTAGGATCCCCCTAATGGAAAAATTAATCTAGAGGAAAGTAACTCAACCCTTAAACATGCAACAAGGATACTGTTATAGAAAGATTTGTCTCACCATTTCTATCTTGCACATAGGGCCTTTTTCCATTTCCCTATGCAGACTTATCATCCCTTTTTGACAAATCCAGAGCTAAAAATAAACATTTTTCCAAATATACGCACCCTATCAGCTATACAACAAGCGTATACGCATGCTTCTCCACTACAGCCCGTGTACATCGAGATTTGTGCCAGAAAATACAAAAATGGAGTTGGGTTTCCATGTCACGACACGAGATCTCTGATCCTTGGCCTTCCATATACTAGAAACATTCTGACTCAGCCCTTCAGTTGCATTTTGAAGGATATAAGAGCAAAATTTCGAGCTATGGAAAAGAAGAGAAAACATTCAACTTTGAGAGAAAAGTTACTTTGGAGAAATTACTGCATATTGAGTCTGCATCCCTTTGTCCCTCAAGTCTGAACACAGTGTTCAACCCCCAAGATATTTCCCTATTGTTGAGAGAACCTCATTGTCTCTCTCTTTTGAGCTTTCCTTTGGTGGAGGATTGAAGTGGTGGAGACCCAGTTGGAAGGAACTTGGTTCCTTGGTTTCAAACCGTGCCGACACGAAAGTCTGTAATGTTGACACTTATGTTGATCAATTATTAATATAAATACTCATTTTTCGTCCTATTGGTATCATGAAAATATATGATTATTATCCATGGGCATGTTTGTAATGTTTATTAATGGATTATGCTATCTGATGTGCTATCCCCTTTACATTATCACTATATACTTTCTTTTCTTTTTTGTTAAGAACTTATTGTAGGTATAAAGCTTTAGGTCGAAGTGCTCAATGGTGGAACATCATCAAACGTTGGATCAAGGTAGGCCTCTTTCTTATCTTACACATTATTTTATATAGCATACAATGGAATTGAGTTGATTTATGTAGTCATACCTGTCTGTTGTGGTTTACCCTTGGCCATAGAGAGTTTTTCCCTCATAACATAAATGGCGACTCCACTGGGGAGAGATATTCCTTCTAAGGGTTGAAGTACTTTTTCTTCATGCATTGCTCTTTTTCCTTTGTGTTTCTTGTCGTATCACTGCTTGGCAGATTCTGTTCACTCCGAGTCTAAGTTTTCAGCCTTTTTTCCCTTGCCTGGCCTTGTTTTAAAGCATGTACACTCATTTTCCCTTAACAATCGCATACACACACATTCTGCCTCTCTGCAAGTTGTGTATATACACAATATTCTCCTGAACAGTCGTGTATACCACGTTTCCTTGCTTATTTGCTTGGTTTAGTGACTGTTGGGTGAGTTTTGATGTTTTCTTAGCCTTCTTAGGTCTCTGTAGTGCCTGTTGAGCTTCTCTGGGTTAACAGGAAGCCTGTTGGGAGTTAAATTTATGGGTGTAGTCTTTCTCATTGTTTTTCATTTTTTGGTTTGTCCTTGAACCCTGGGTTGTTTGCTTGGCTTCTTGGTTTTCTTCTTGAGTTATTTTGTTTATACATAGTAGAATTTATATATCAGGTTGCTTTTCATTCCATGCATTTTCTCTTTAATATATTGAAAATACAAAAAAATAGGCATTTTGCATTGGTTAACATTTTTGTCTTTGAACCTTTATCATTAGCTTAGTATATTTAGCGAAAGATTGCATTTTACTTCAGAATTGCAGAGTTGAAATTGTAAATTGCACTGTTTTTATCAGCATATCATTCATTGAAAAGTTAAAGGTAGACATTGCATTATTTTCATATTTATCTCTTGCAGAGTCATAACATCATGAGTTTCTCTTCCATACCCTTTTGAGTAATCATGGCCAATAAAATTTATGCTTTAAACTAAAATTGATTAATCACGGTTTTATGTTTAGGGTGCACAAACTAGCCTGGGATTTATTGCCTTGGAATAGGATTTTGTGAGTAAAATTCTCCAAGGAAATTAGATCAAAATATGTGTCTGAGACAGGGAGTTGATAATTCCATTGTATAATTGGTAATATCAGGAGGCTCCACTCACACCAAAGTTAATCATGAGGTCATACGAAGTTAGTTGAAGGGATAACCCCTAGATACTCGCCTAGCGTCAGAGATATTTCTGTGGATTTATTCGTATTTGGGGATATTGCTAGTACCCATACCTTTATGAGAGGCGGCGATTTCAAGGTTTTTGGCTTTTCTACCCTGCCCATACGGTGAACCGGAATTAGTCTACTTGCCTGTGCATCGGTTATACAATGGTTTATTAGTTGCTTGACTTAGGTATCTCATAGGTTACTTGTAAGGGTTATTCTTCTTGTATCCTGGGTCAGATAGAGGTTGGAAAACACACAGCCTTTATGGAAGATTACCTCTCCGGGGGGATCTGACCGGCTAGTTGTTAAGCCCACGAGGGCCTCTATAATGGATTCTGTTACCTCCAAACTTTAGTAGGGAGTCTCAAGTCCCTCTTGGACGAGGCATACCTTCTTTAGCGAGGTAGGCCACTCAACCACTTTAGCCCGTTTGCATGCAGATTGGCCGTTTGACTTTTTGGTATGCTCTTTGACCACTAGTTGGACTTAGGATATATTTGTATTTTGTAGAGTCATAAGTCATCATGGAGTCAGACTATCTTCCCCACTGGTCCCGTCGATTGCTACAGTTACCATCGGATTTCGGGTTCTTTCCTTCTAAAAGGCGTAGATTTTGTATAAGTGGTACACACACATCCACCTTCTAGACTTGTGGTTCCACAAGGATGAGTACTGAGTCTAGTATTCGTAACACTGTGAGTTCTTTGAATCCCATACCCACTATAGTTAATGGCACCCCTTTGACTCCTGTGGCCGCTACAGTTGTAGTGCCAGAGGCTTATACCAGTACTATGGCTCGGCCTATAGTTAATGCTTCATCTCTTGCATCGAACCCTTTTGGGGGTTTTGGTCACTTGTCGGGTTACAATGTTCATTCCATCCCTATGGATTCTAGTCCATTTTCTTATGGTATGCCTAACTTCACGTCGCAATTTTCAACTACCATCCCAGTTGTTTTCCCCAACACTAGACTTGGACTTAGGGGCACTACACCGCCTTACACTCATTTTCCGTTTGGTGGTTCTCATATCCCCCAAACGAATCCTAATTTAGGAAGTGTCCCTTTTCTTAACCCCAGGTCTAATCCTTCTACAACTGGATGGAACAACCTAGCTGGAAAACAAGTTCTACCTTACATCCCTATCCCCTCGATGCTGATTCCGACCAATACTTTTGGCATGATGAATCCACTTCAATCCTCCAGATTCCCACTTGGAGGAGGTTAGTCTTACACTTTGGGCAACCCCCAACCCAGATCCAATCTGGTTGGGGGAAATTTTCAAAACCCTCAGCTCGGATCTAATCTGGCGGGGAAAATTTTCATAATCCTTATCAGAACATTCCTGCTGGAATGATGCCCAACCCATCTTATACGAATCAGCCTGGAGGAGGTCCTTATAATTACGAACAGGGTTTTGGTCCTTACTAGAATCTTGGATGGAATGTAGTTCCCAATGCACAATCTTTCGTGGGAGGGTGGGGCTAGATGTCGCAACCCCGTCTCCCTTTTCTGGCCATGCTTAATCTGCCAGACTTTTCTAAGTTAATGAATGAACTAGTGAGTCAAGATCCCACATGGCCCCCTGTCCCCACCAAACTTCCGTCAGGCATTCCAAAGTTTGAAGATAAGAATGGGGAGGACCCTGGTGATCACGTCACTACTTTTCACCTTTGGTGCTCATCGAATTCTTTGAACCATGAATCTATTAGATTACGATTATTCCAACACACTCTCATTGAAGTTGCATCACAATGGTATATTGAGCTACCTAAGGGGACATACGGGTCATTCCATCAGTTGGTGATAGCCTTTCTCAACCACTTTCAATTGCCCATTCATTACAATGCTGGCCTTGAACGTTTTTCGACTCTACGCCAGGGTATCGACACTCACATCTTAGATCATATCCAAGAATGGCGTAGATGGAAGCAGTTGATTAAGACTCCTATACCCCAAAATTTCTTCTAGAATGGTTCCTAAAGTCTTTGCACCCTCCTATCTTGAAGGATGTTGCTACTTCCAGGGTCTTCAATGAGGAATAAGATATCTTTAGAGCCCAACAAATCGATTTGATATACGCTTAGTCTGGGATGTTATATCACCTTCTTCTAGATGCACCGCGGCCAAATCATGATCCTAGATAGAAGATCGAACCTCATGCCAATGGCATTGTAGGGTCTACCAATGTAAAGTCCACAGACTCAGTAATGAAGTTTTTCGGAGGGTCAGCTTCATCTACATCCTCCAAACCCACCCAATCAACAGATGTACATTCCGTGAAATCGTCGAAGAACCCAAATGGTGACCAACAACCAGATGGGAATAAAAGGAAAGGTTGAAACAATCGTAAGGGTGGGAAGAATAACAATAAACGTAAGGACAAAGACAATAATGGTAGATAGAATGATAATGTTGGAGAGGGAAAGAAAGAGAAACGTAAGGTGAAGTTTCCTTGTAAACTTTGTACAGATGACCACCTTACACATTTATTCCCCAAACTCGCGGAGGCTGCAAGGATTTTAAATATACGACCCGTTGTGCTGATGAATCCATTCCAACACAACCAACACTTAGCCTCGAGCTCTTCGAACGTCGGAAATGCACCTGGTGGAAGTCAAAACCCATCGTTGCAAGATGGCGAGCATGTTTGTATCAATATGGTCGATGAGAAAATAGATATAGCCACCTGCTCTTGATATTATAGCTCTTCAAAAGCTAGTACCAGTCTATAAGCTCCTCCTTCGCCTCCGGAGATGAACTTATAGATTGAGAAACCAGAGCCACCGCCTTGTATTCTGAAAGGAGTACTTAAGCTCTCTACCCACAACCCTAATGCTAGAGCCACCTAGAACTACTCTATTGTTGAGGATCTGGGCCAAACCCCTTGCACAATGCTAGCTTTGGAGGTACTCCAGATGTGTCCATCACAGAGGAATGCCTTACTCTCTGCCTAAGGAGCTCTAGAACCTAGTGGCTCAAAAATGATCAAGTTTGATGTCATGGATGTGAAGCCTTGCTTACCCTACCATGTGGCTTTCCAAATCCATGTGGAGTATTCCAAGTATATTATCAAATGAGTAGTCATTGATGAAGGTTCTGCCACCTGCGTGATGTCCCTGGTCTATTGGAAAGCTCTCGGTTCTATGGCCCTTTCCAAGTCGTCGAACATGTTGACTGCATTCAACGATCATTCCTTCCACCCTCATGGTATTCTCCCTGCCTTTCTGGGTCCAGTTAGGTAGGAAGACAATAGAGGTGGAGGTAGAGGTAGTTGATGCACCTCTCGATTATAACCTGTTACTAGGTTGCAATTGGACCTATGCTATGGTCGTTGTCGTATCGTCTGTCTTCCGTGTACTTTGTTTTCCTCATCAAGGGGATATCGTGACTATCGATCAGTTATCCTTTGCGTACTCTAGTCCTAATGCATCTTTTGGACCGTCGATCCCCATGATCGACAATTCTCAGCTGACAACTGAGAATATCAGTGTCGAAATGTATTCTTCCCTCATGGGTACTTTCGACTTCTCGGCATCGATTCACCATGTTTAAGCCATGTCTAGTAGGACCGCTTCTACAGGGAGCTCCATTCCTTTCCGCACTTCCTATTTTAGTGATCCATGGACCCTAACTTCTCCAACTTCGTCGTGTGAAGGAAATTTGCATGCTGACATGGAAATGGCTATGCCACTATCGACAACAAAGATTGCATATCAAGTTGTTCTTGACTCTTCCGCAGATCCTGTGTCGACAAGGAGGATCCAGTTCTTAGGCCTGTATGGGCCACCTCGTTATCTTGTTCACATGATTGTCTAGATGAGACTTTTCCTTCAAACGAAGCCATCCTCGAAGCCATGAATGGTTCTGAGAGACCTTGGGATGACATGCATCATCGATCTTATTTTCTCCCAAGTCTTGAAAGAATCGAGCAAGATGAATTTTGGTCTACCCTAAGTGAGATAGTTGGTCACGTCATAGTTCCACTTGATATGCATGACATTTATGCTGAAGGAAATATGGCGAGTATTTCTCCTACCATCTCGATCGATATCTCTTGTACCCCTGGAAAGATTGAGAATGTAAATATAGGTGCAGATTGTTTTCCAGAAGAAATTATCATCTACATCGATCTCTCCAAATAATTTCAAGATGCATTTTCTTCATCATACAAAGATATGCCAGGGATCGACCCTCAGATTTTCGAACATGAGATTAGAAATTATCTGGATGCTAAACTAGTTCGACAACGTCTTAGAGATGTGAATCCTAGGAAGGCCCTTGCTATTAAGGCAGAGGTGGAGAAGTTGCTTAACGCCGACTGCATCTACTTGGTTCCCTTGACCGAATGGGTATCCAATCCTATTCCCATAAATAAAAAGAAAGGAACCATCTGTGTGTGTATGGAATTTCGCAACCTGAACAAGGCTTGTCCTAAAGATAACTTCCCCATGCCTTTCATTGATCAGATTCTCAATGAGTGTGTGGGAAGAGAAATATTTTCTTTTATGAACGAATTTTCAGTCTATAACCAAATCCAGATCAAACTTGAGGACCAACACAAGTCGACATTTATATGTCCTTGGGGTACTTTTGCATACCGAAAAATGCCTTCCGGCCTTAAAAACGCTGGAGCAACCTTCCAACGTGCCATGGATTTTGATTTTCATGATCTCAAGCACATACTCAAAGCCTACCAGGATGATCTTGTTGCTCACTCTCGCAAGAGAGTGGATCATATTATACACCTTTGGCTAGTTTTTGAAAGATGTCGTTACTATAGAATTTGGTTAAACCCTCATAAATGCATCTTTTGCATTAAGTCTGGTCATCTCTTAGGGTTTTTAGTTTCTGAGACCAAGATCATGGTAGATCCTCTTAAGGTTGAGGCAACACTTCAATTGCCTCCCTTGCGCACAATTATACAACTTCAAGGTTTATAGGGAAAAGCTAACTTTCTACGTCGGTTCATAGTGAATTATGCCAATATTACTAAGGGTTTCATGTGCCTCTTGAATAAGGACACCCCCTTTATCTGGGATGAGTGAGCCCAGGAGTCTTTCGATGCTTTGAAGAAATCCTTGGTATCGGCCCCTTTGCTGAAATCTTCTGATTACAGTAGAGATTACCTGCTGTATATTTCCGCGGCTGCAGAGACAATTGGTATGGTTCTAGTTCAGGAGGATGATGAGCTCCATGAGCACGTCATCTACTATCTTAGTCAAAATTTAGTCTGTCCTGAGCTTAATTACTCTCACGTTGAAAAGCTAGCTTTGGCTGTCATTCACGCAGTCCAATGCTTACGTGACTATGTATTACTTTGCAAGACTATGATGGTTGTCGATGTCAATCCGTTTCAATATGTCCTTACTAGACGTATCATTGGGGGAAAATATAATAAATGGATTGTCATCTTACAAAAATTTGATCTCGACTTCGCTTCAGCCAAGTCCAAGAAATCACTAGCTTTTGTAGAGTTAATATATGATTTTCCACAATTAGACGAGGATGTTATCTATGTCGATTCGTTCGCATATGAACACATTTTCCTTGTCTCATCATTCGATCTCTGGTATGGAGATATTGTTTTATATATTCAAACCTTGAAGTTCGCTCAACATCTCTCGTGAGATGATCGACGACGTTTTAGATACCAAGCCAAAAGGTATACTATCGTCGGTGACACTTTGTATCTCCGAGGAGTAGATAATATATTGGGTTGTTTCTTAACTCACGAGGAAGATGAGTTAGTCCTAAATTATTGCCACAAAGGGGCTTGTGGTGGTCACCTTTCCGGGCTTGCAACAGCCCAAAAAATCCTGCGAGACGGTTATTTCTGGCCCAATATATTTAAAGATTGTATCGAAGCGGTTAAGAAGTGTCACCCCTACCAGGTGTTCACTCGAAAAATGCGCTCGCATCTATCCCCTCTTCACCCAATCATCACCGTCAGTCCCTTCACCAAGTGGGGGGTAGATTTCATCGATTGCAACCCAACTTCGACTAGGGGGCATCAACACATTATCGTCGTTGTCGAATACTTTACTTAGTGGGATGAGGCCATGCCTACCGTAAAATATGATGGGAAGACTTTAGCCTTCTTTGTGTTCAACCAAATTATCGCCTGGTTCAGTATCCCGAGTGATATTGTCACTGATCATGGCAGTCACTTTTAGAATGAAATTATGGTAGAACTAGCATCTAAGCTGGGGTTTAGACACGGTCATTCATCCCCTTATTAACCCCAGGTAAATGGGCAAGTAGAGGCTGTCAACAAGTATCTCAAGACCATTTTGAAAAAAACTATCAATCAGAGTAATTCCAATTGGCACATCATGTTATATCCCACGCTTTTGGCATACCGAACCTCGGTTAAGACTGCCACCAGTTTTTCCCCTTTTCAATTAGTGCACGGTGTGGAGTCGATTCATCCTATTGAATGAGAAATCCATTCTCTCAAGTTGGCAATCGAGCTCCTACCTGACACTTCATATTTAGAGTGACGCCTTGTGCACTAGAGAGTCTTTATGAGCAGCATCGAGATGCCTTTACGACTATCGAGGCAAACAAGAAATGTGTCAAGGTTCAGTACAACAAGTTTGTCTATCCTTGGTTGTATGCTGAGGGTGACTTGGTTCTCTTATATGACCAAGACAAAGAAATGCTAGGGGAAAGAAAGTTTAAACCCATGTGGCACGGTCCTTACCTCGTGCTACGTGTCCTAGAAAAAGGAGCCTACGAATTAGAAGATTATGAAGGGAATAAGTTGGCCGAGCCCAGAAATAGGCTCTACTTGAAAAGGTACTACACCTATGCCTTAGGATCGGGTGGAAATCTTTGTATACTAATGTAAATTTAGTGTATATATGTCTCTTTTCTCCTTTTATTTTGTCTTTAGCTTGCTTATCAAGTTTTCCCTTTGTTGGAAGATGTCAATGGAGTCTTCGGTCTACCTAGGATTCGAAAACAGAGCTAGTCGTCATACATAGAACTTGACTTCCTCCACTTGGGTGGTTTACTCACCCGAGGGTCTACTGGTGTCTTTAGGTAGCGCATGCCTAGGGCCATCCATGAATAATGTGGTTGAATATATCACCGTCATAGAACTTTTGCGCGATGCTATCTCACATGGAATTTTCTCTTTAGAGGTTCGCCTAGATTCCTAGTTAGTAGTATATCAGTTGAACGGTCGTCACAACATGTGTGATACTACTTTACTCCATTAATTCCTATGGGTACGTATTTTAGAACGACAATTTGATTTTATTACATATTATCATATTCCTAGGAGTTCTAATCATGTATACGATGCCTATGCTAACTACATTTTAGATTGGCATTTGTCACATTAATAAAGCAAAGAAAACCATTAAATCAATGTACACATTGTAAGATATAAGTAAATCCGAAGATCCTTTTTATATATTTCAAAATATGGTGTTTATATTACAAAATTGGGGCTAAATCCCTTAATACAAATATACAGTCGGTATACATATCCCACGACATCTACGCCTGTGGCACCGGATGTGTGTCATGGTAGAAAACCATGATGTTTGTGAGACACCAAAAGAGTCGTACCCATGCTCTAGGTACACCAACCACCTGTCCCATAGGAATCTTCAGGTAGGAATCTCTCTACTTCTCCTCCCACTTCCTCATCTCCCCGATTCCTCAGTCTATGTCGTAGGAATCCCTTTGGTCCTTGCGGACCCACGTTCACGATTACACAAGTGTCTAGTTAATACTCAAACACCATCCCAAAAATATTTTTGTTCCTTAAATACAAAAATACAAAAAATGAAATATTTAATTTTTTTTTACCTATATCACCGTAGGAGGCCCCTAGTGGAAGTGGCATATCAAGATATCCTTGGAAATCAATCCCCGCATAGGGATATTTATCCAACGCAATGATCTGTTGCCGCCACCAGAAGAAAAAATCATCATTGTAGGGTGTGGTCACCCTACCTCCCCCCTTCCATCTCACGACCTCGATCCACCATACCATGGCCGAATCACGTGGTCCTCTAGGAAGAACCTCCACTCTAGGTCCCAGACCTGGAACCTGATCAAAAAATAAGTTGCAAAGAATAGAAGAAAACCTAAAGTTTCACTTACTCCCTTGTTTGCACTCTGTCAATTGACCTTTCATATTGGTCAACAGTGAGGTACACTAGTCGTAGACAGTGGGTCTAGCACACTCTACTGCGTAAAACATCAGTGGTCTCGATGCTTGATGCAAGGAGGCCGAAGCTATGATCCTATTAAGAACAAGCACTATGATATTCAAACTGAGATTACTTATTGCTCAGATGGGGACTTGACTTCCCACCTTGGGATTCCCTGCTATACAGTGGGCATCAATATACTCTTCAATCTTCATCCCACTCCCTACTCTACGTGACTTGAAGTTCACAACCTCCCCTCGGCGTGATAGACTAGTCAAGAAGTAGATGTCTTCTACTTTGATCCTCAGTGGTTCTCCATCGAGGATAAATCTTTCACTATCAGGGTCCCAGTAACCCACCAACATCTCCAATAACCTCACTTGGGCCCTCATTCCTTTGAGAGCCCAAAATTTGTACAAACCACATCTTTTTAGAGCCACTTGAGCCACTGGATCTCATTCAACAACTGTATCCATATCCTCATGCTCTCGCTCTCTCCATTCCATGACCATCCTGCAAAAACAAATCAAAGTTTTTGAGTTAAACACCCTTTTTTGGCCATTTGCGTACCTATACGCGACCTTATTTGCACATAGTCGCATGTAGGGCTTGATACATGCTCCTTGTGGTTCATATAGGGGAGTATACCTCGTCGTACACGCGTCCTTAACAAAGGAGACCCGCGTACACCGAAAATCCTAATTTACGCCCTCAAAAACTAAAAAATTGGAACCTAATTCAAAAATGTAATCCTCTGAATTTGAAGAGGATGAGTTGAAGAGTTACTTGATCCAGACGGTTCATGATTTCATTTCCCGATGCTCCCACAACCATCATTTTAATCTTGGAGGTATTTTTGGTCCAAATTGCACTATTTGGGTAAAAATCAAGATGATACAGTATTTTTTTATTTTGTTACTATTTATAAACTATTTTTACCCACTTTATATAGTTTCATGTTATTTTTTAACCTAATGGACTAATTCAAATATGGTTTTGAGCTGGTTTGTTTTAGTTTTGACTCAGTTTTCTTGCAGATTTCAACGTCATGATTGGTTGTTCGTCACCTCAGGCAGGTATTTTCATAACCTAGTGTATAGGATAGGTATCCACTCCATCATGCATTTTCACATTATCCTTCGACTACTGCCTTTTTTACGCCTTAGGTACGAACCCATTTGTTGCGACACAAAACCTTTCGTCTGTTATAAGTAATGTCGTTAATAAATGGTAGAGACTTACCAAACATGGGTGCCCTAATTAGATCCCCTTTGCCATTTGGTGCCCATGCTGAGTTTTTACTTAGGACCATGAGTCCATAATAACTTGATACATGACTTTATAATGAGCCTCATTTCTCATTCATGCACATGCAGCCTTATTCCCCGTGGACTCCCAAAAATGAGTCTTAGTTAAGCACTTTTCCGACTCAAAACCAAAAATATTTCTGAGTTATTTGTCCCTTTCACACTTGTTAAACTGGATTTGAAAGGTCATGAGTCTTAGTTAAGCTCTTTTCTGACTCGTTATCAAAAATGGAAAAGATTGCCAAGTGAACTTGTCTTTTTCACATTCGTAAATTGGATTTGAAAAAATGTCTATATGGCACAAGTTAACCCCTTTTTCACACCAAGTAGACTACAAGACATTAAAAAGGACATTTTTTGGCATTAAGTTGTGATTGCATCTCATGCCCTCATTTGTAGTATTGATCCTTTAGCCGATTCTTGCTTTGCATTATAAACCATTGCCCAAGCAGTTTTGCATCCTCAAGCAAGCAGAGCCTTGTTTATATCCTTCACAATTTGACACCATATACCCTAGAGGAAACATCACCCCGAGTGTCCATCTCTCACATGCATTTCCTTACATTAAGCATAGGTATGTTCCACTACTGGAACTATTTTTTCTTACTTGCGACACTCATTTCCTCCTCTGTATCATAGTATTCATTTTCTATGAAAAAACAAAGATAGACGGGCAAGAAGGGAGTACTATATTATAATTGACAGTAGTTGTGTCGCCTTTAAACAGAGCACAAAATTATTGAGTCCTTGTTTCATCATAATTTTGGGTATTAGCATGGCCTTAGGAAGCTGATCTCGTTACAGAGTTTTCTCTACCGACTGGTTACTCTTCTAGTCCCTATAGAGAACGTTATTGATGCCTCCTGCATCTAATCATCACATCATTGAGTCTATGCTGCCAGAGTCCACCGCATGTCTCATGTTCTTGTTCAAAGGAAGTCTCACAACTTGCATCGACCACTCTTTAGAAATATTGACTTTGCATGTTGGCCATACCCTCAGTTTGTCTCAGAATCACATGATACTATGGTCTTATCACACACCCTGGCCCTACATGCATCATCGTTAAGTCACCTTGAACCCAACAATCGACATTTCATCATGATTCATTGACTGGGTGGTTTCCCTTGTGTTTGACGGAAAAACATCTATTCAAACTTTGGGATTCATGTAGTGTCTTGGATGCCATTAGCCTTATTAATGGTTTCATCGCCTCTGTCAACAATTTTCATCATTGGCTGCTATTCAGAGGGTCTTTTTCGTGTATCGCTTGCATTTGATACACGCGAAAGACGCACAGGGTCGTTGGTTCGTGAACATGTTCTTCGTCTGATCACCACCAAATCATGAAGCTCTTGCTTTGTTCCTCGTGCTGACTGATGAGAGATGCCTTAATTCTCTCCTTTCAACGGGTCTCTTTCCATTGACTTCAACTCATCTATTCTGGATACGAGACCTATATTTTTATGGGTACCTTGAGGCTTGCAGTCATTAGTGTCAGGCTTTCTCACCATTGACAGATGGGAATACATCAATGTATCCTAATCAATGGATTTCTCAAGTGTTTGACACCAACTCCTTTATTCGCACTTGTAGGAATGTACTTGGTGCCTTGATACCTACTTTCATTATTGGTAGGATGTCTTGCGTTTGTTAATGGTATACCTCAATGATCGGTAATCAAACGATGTCTCATTATGTTCAACCTCAACTCCTTTATTCACATTATGTATACTTTCACCCTTGGCGGATAGTGTAGAAGAATTGAAGACATCACTATGTGGCCATAGCTTTCCTAAGTTGTTGCTTCCCTTTCATTGGACCAACACCTGTTCGAATTTAGTGATCATGGGAGATCCGATTGTACTCCATAGTATACATATATATTCAGATTGATTTTGAGACTGGTTTCACTGGGCCTTGTTCGTGACTATGACAACTTTTGGCATATAACCGCAATTGTATTTGCCTATTCATGGCCACAGACACTTACTTGGTATATTTTCCACATGGATCTGCATTGTATTCTTGGCAGCCATGTATGCAAAGTCAGTACAGAATGTATTGAGAAATCAATTTTGTCCAGCTGGTTCTCTACCACTCCACTCTTGGGTTATTTATAATGTATTTCAGCCATGACAGATACTCTGATCTCACACATTAGCGGGCATATGTTATAGCAAGATTTGTCTCACCATTGCTATCTTGCACAAAGGGCCTTTTTCCATTTCCCTATGCAAACTTATCATCCCTTTTTGACAAATCCAGAGATAAAAATAAAAAAAAATCCACATATACACGTCCTATCAGCTATACAACAAGCACATACATAGTTTGCTCCACTACAACCCATGTACATTGGGATTTGTGCCAGAAAATAAAAAAATGGAGTTGGGTTTCCATGTCATGACAAGAGATCTCTGATCCTTGGCCTTACATATACTGGAAGCGTTCCGACTCGGTCCTTCAGTTTCATTTTGAAGGCTATTAGAGTACAATTTTGAGCTATGGAAAAGAGGAGAAAGCATTCAACTTTGAGAGCAAAGTTACTCTAGAGAAATTACTTCATATTTAGTCTGCATCCCTTTGTCCCTCAAGTCTGAACACAGTGTTCAACCCTCAAGATCTTTCCCTATTGTTGAGAGAACCTCATTGTATCTCTCTTTTGAGCTTGCCTTTGGTGGAGGATTGAAGTGGTGGAAACCCAGTTGGAAGGAACTTGATTCCTTGGTTTCGAAATGTGCCGACACAGAAGTCTGTAATGTTGACACTTATGTTGATCAATTATTAATAGAAATACTCCTTTCCCATCCTATTGGTATCATGAAAATATATGATTATTATCTATGGTCATGTTTGTAATGTTTATTAATGGATTATGCTATCTGATGTGCTAACCCCTTTACATTATCACTATATACTTTCTTTTATTGTTTGTTAAGAACTTATTGCAGGTATAAAGCTTCGGGTTGAAGTGCTCAACAGTGGAACATCATCAAACGTTGGATCGAGGTAGGCCTCTTTCTTATCTTACACATTAGTTTATATAGCATACAATGGAATTGAGTTGATTTCTGCAGTCATACCTGTCTGTTGTGGTTTACCCTTGGCCATAGAGAGTTTTTCCCTCATAACAGATACATTGATCATATTCCTAAAGAATGATTGAACGACACTTCCTCATGGTCCATCTAAATGATAATAATATCCTTTTGGAGCAGTTGACCAACCCTTTCCAACACTAAATCTAGATGCAAATACTATGATTGAGGAAGCATTAGTTGTTTGTTTCTTGAAATCCACCTTGATGAGAATATTATGATTGAAGAAATCTTGATTGGCACTTTCCCATGGTTATTCAAGATAATAATAATATGCATGTGGAAGGGTCAAATCTCGCTAAAACTAGATGTAGATACTATGATTGAGGAATAATTGGTTGACCCTTCCTTGGGATTCACAACAACAAGAATACTATGCTCTAGGAAAAGTTGATCGACGTAAATACTGTGTTTCAGAAAGGTTTGGCAATCACTTCCCTGACATCCTTCATGACACTAATACTATTCTCAAGAAAGAGTTGGTGGACCCTTCCCCAAGCTCTCCCTCAAAGAGAATAATATCCTTAAAGAAGGGTCATCCAACACTTCCCCATGGCCCCAACAACGAATATGCAATTCTTGAGGAAGGGTCATTCAACTCTTCCCTGGGATATTCATCGACGTGAATACTATGCTTGAGAAAGGGTTGAATGATAACTAATTAGGACATACTTCAACAATAATTCTTTTCTTGAGGAACAATTGTTTGTTCCTTCCATGTGATCCCCATCGACATGAATACTATGCTTCATAAAGGTTTGGAAGATGCTTCCCCAACATCCTCTAAAACATTAATACTATACTTGAGGAAGGTTTGACTGACCCTTCCACTATATATCACACAATACAAATAGCATCCTTGAGGAAGGATTAACAAACACTTCTACGTGTTCCCCTAATCTGAAATGGATTCGAACACAAAGCAATGGTTGTAAGCCTCAATATCTATGGAAATTCAACTATTAATGAAGGTTAGTAACTATGTAAAAGACAATGCAAAGTGTTTCCCCTTCAAGGTTATAAATCCCAAAGTCACCCAATCACTTGGTATGACATGTTCCATCTCGCATGATATTAGTTGATCATGCCATTCAAATGTAGATTCTCTACTTATTCTCCATTACTTACATGATGATTCAACTTCAATCACTCAACTACCTCATCCATGTTATATTGGTTCTATCTAGCCTTCAACTTCACTACCTCATCCATGTTATATTGGTTTTACCCAACCTCACACTTTAGTTAAACATATGCATTATGCTTTCACTTTACATGGTTACATTCCCATTCTATGGATTTACTACTTATACAGGGTGCTATAATTTCTAATCTTGTTGTGAAAGTGGTAACATTAAAGTATGATCCAATAACACTAATGATTTTACTTTTTTCCTCGTAGTGCCATGGGGAACATAAATATATTTAAATAAGTGTCATCAAAACTTAGGTTTAAACATACTACTATTGATCAGGTTGGGTTAGTGTACTTCATCTCCTAAATCATACTTGACATTTCCCATTTTCCCTTCTCACTTCCATCTCATTTATAAAAAATAAAAATAAAACCCACTCATGTTTGACTTATCAAATTATATCAACCAATGTCTAGTCAAACAAATGGAAAAAATAATGTAAGCCTAAGTCAAATAAATCCAAAAAGACTAGAGGTGAAGAGCATGAAAGATAAAAAAAAACAGAAAATCAATAAGGCTAGAGCTATGCCACCTCATTAAAAGGCCTATACCCTTAAGTCATGTGCTAAAAATTCCTATCTAAATAAAAGGACTAGAAAAAATCAAAGAAAAAATGTAAAAGGGGAAATAAAGTGTTAAGGTGGAAAATTTAAGTAGAAGCTCCCTCTTATAAGGCTTACATATGCAAATAATGAAGATTCCTAGATCTTGAAAGCTAGTTCGACTAGAAAAAGGGACTGTTATCATCATATATGGTTTTCAAGGTCATCACATGACCATTCCCCTTCTCTTTCCATAAGTTATCCACCATTTTCACCTATCTCTAACCTTTTGATCTAGGAAATACATTTTGTCCTAGGAATTTTCACGTGTAAAAGGCGTAAGTGTGTCTCCCATGGTAAAACTTAGTCAATTTGTAAAAATTAACTTGTGTTTCAAAGTTGTTAGAAGCAAATGATTAGTGTGCATCACCTAATAACCTGTAAAGAAGTTATACCCACCACTATAAGTAGATGCCTTGCATTGGGAAGCATGTACCATGCCTCAAGATCCATGACACTACATTGGGATCCATGATGCTGCATTGGAATCCATGAAGCCATATTTGGTGATATCTATCAACATTGGGATCTATGAAATTTTCCTTGGGATCCATGTACTTCATTGGGACATGTGTCACTAATTTGGGATCTGTGACAATGTACTGGTTATGATAGGGATGCCACATCGTCACAGTTACCATATGGATTGCTTTAGGAGGGTGCCCCTGCTTAGTTGGACAATATTATCCTACATATGTGCCTTATTCTCTCTCATGGACCACACGTGAGATTTTTTTGGGGTAGTTAGGACATGGCCCAAGTTTTTACAAAGATGGACCAAGCATTTACAATTGGTTACAAGTGGTTGAGTTGGTTATTATCTCATGGACCATGCACATGTGATGAGGCACCTTGTTTAGGGCCACATGTGCCTCCTTTTAGAGGGGTGCACTTTACTTTGGGTTGACCAATCTTCTTTATTACGTGTTGGACCCTCACTTCATGGACATTTTATGAGGGAACTTCACCTTTGGACCATTATTTGACTAGAACATGGGATGTTGTCTTATTTTGAGGAGGATCACCTTTATTTATGCGCTTATGGACCACTCATGTGGTATCTTGGTCATATTATCATTATTCTATGAGGGCACCTCCCCCCATTTGAGTATTTTATGTAGATACCTAAGTATTTTCCCATGGTTTTGACCCATGGTTTCTTATGCTCCTTTTTTTTTACATGGTATTGTATCTACCCATGGTTTTTTACACATGGTTCTAGAAGGGATTCTCTTCTATATAAAGAAACATTTTCTCTCATTTGTAACTAGAGGTTGGAGAATATGAGATATCAGTTTACTCATTTATGTTTGGTGTTATTGGTTTTGGCTTCATATTTTCTTGAGGAAATGTTTGTGAGGGATCTAGCAATAGATTATGATTGTAACTGGTAAAGGTGGACTAGGAAAGATAGTAATGAGCTACAAGAAGAGCAAAGTGATACATTGGAGGAAGTTTGGAAAAGATTAATTTTGTTTCCAACTCCTACCTTAGGATAATTTAGAGGCTTGTTGAACCTCATAAGTCCTTATTTATTTTTCATTATTCTGCACTTATATTTTTTTTAAGTATGCTTCCCTCCCATAATTTTCATATTCATGTCTTACCTACACAACTTATGATTTTTCCATACTTATGTCATTTTGTTATATTCACAGGTTGGTGGGCTTGCAAATTGGTGGCCTATTACTTTTCTTCCTCGAACCTCTTCCCAAAACTTGTTTTATTTTTCATTTGCAGAATCATGATCTCTTTTCTTTTGTATCTCCCATCCGCACAAGTTCGTCCAACAAGAATCGATACTTGGCCATTTTTATTATCACGACAGATTCACGAACTCTCAGACTCTCATTCTCATTTGAAATCGTCCACTCTACCACCCCACCATGACGTGTCCATTCTCTTTCACAGTTCTTGATTCATATTAAATGCTAATTCTACGAACTCAACTGCTAAATTGAATTCTGAAAAGGTTGTTATTAATGATGTTTTTATCGAGGAAAATCACATTTATTTCAGGTTAATGCTTTCATCAAGGATCTAAATTTAATATTATTTCATTGTTCTAAGAGGCATTATGGAGAATCCTGTCAACTTGTTGAATATGGATGAAAGAAAAGAAAATTTTTGTGGGGATACCTTGAATCTATTCGTTGGAGAAGATCACAATTACCATTGGTCAAGGGAATATTGGTATTATTCAACATTGTCAAATAAAGATAATAATAAGTTTTGGACATTGGGAATAGCTCTTGTTGATTATGTTCCTGAGGTTTTCGAGTTCAAAGAGATTGCCACCTGGTGTATTGATAAATTTGTCTAGAACAGAAGAACAATTCCACCACAAAGAGGCTCACATGTTTCATTGACCCTTTAGTCTTCAAGAAAATGTTAAAACTACCAGAGACAAACTTAACATACAAAGGAGAAGAAGCCATAAATTTTATGAGGGAAAAATAATGGAATGGAGCTCCTACATGAATATTTACAAGATCCTATTGCAATTTCAGAAGAATTATCTAGAATCCAGGTTAGTTCTTTAAAGGACCCTTATCAAGAAATTGCTTGGTTATTTACTAGAGTTAATGGTCATGATTCTATGACAACTATTCCCCGATTGGCACTATATATTTTACATTTTACAGTTCATGAGAATGTTGTTTTCGATTGGGCAAAGATCATATCGAATGAAATTTCTGCACAGTTAATGAATTTCAAAAGTGAGAAAAATTTCTATATGGAAACTTATCTGATATTTTCTATCACACATTGTCATATTTTTAAAGGTTTGAGTGTTGGAAAAAGGGTAAACTCAAAAATTGACCCCGTGACTATGCGATATCAAGCTCTATGGAGGCAGAAAGTTATCCATTATTTTTATGAAGTTTACAATGATTTTGTCTCTGAATTTAAGAAATTACTCTTTGGAGAATATACTTCTAGGCTTTCATTGGAAGCATCTGCCTTTTTGAATAAAAATGGAATTCTGGATAAAATGGATAATTGCAACATCATTAGGATTTTATGTTCTCATGAAAATCCTATATTTCTCCCCTATTATTTGTCAGACAAGTTATTTATCATAGAGGTGATGAGGCAGTATACGTTTTGGTTTCATGTTTTTTATGAAAGTAGGTAAAAACAATTTATTCCTTTGCCTTGGAAAGTTGGTGAAATTGTCTTGAGAGGAATTTCCAAAATTGATGAATATGCCTCTTAGACTAATTTAATTTGAATTTTTCAGAATAAATCAAGGGGTTTGAACCTTACCATATTTTTTATAATCACATGGTGTCAGTTGGGCTCATCCCCACAATGATCAATACAATCACATTTTGGGAGGAAGAGGGTGATAGTCATGACCCTCATGTTCAAGGTGTTTATAAAAATTCTAGTGACATAGAGATAATCATGAGCACTACAGAACATTATAATCAAAGAGGGAAACCCTCAAATGAAAGAAACGCTAAGTCACCTATTGTTTCTCACATAATTTGACCAAACCCCCACCACCTCCTGGGGCTCGCATGACCTCCCAGTCTAGGATCGTTCATAGTATGGAGCCGAATCAGCTCCCGAGCTCCTGTTGAGCCATGGAATTCTTATGCCACAAGCCTTTTCTCCTTACCCTACGTGCAAATTCAAGTTCACAAGGGTCTATTTATCCACATGGAGAAATTCACGTGACCTTGGGCCAAGTCCGTGGGATGATACCCTTTAATGGCACAGAATACGACACTTTGAGACTTTGGGCTTCGGGAATTTTGACAATAATACATGATGTTCCTCACGAACGCCTAAATAGCGGAAGGTCGAACAAAAAGGAAGGATCGACGGTCCTCAATGTATGCAAAGATCTACGACTTACAGATGTTTCGGGCCTCCACACTTCAGGATATTTACCCGCTCCAATATGCAACTACCCCAAATTTGTGAACTTCAAATAGATATATTGAAGGGCTGACGCTTTCCTCAGATCAACGGTCGATCTGTGCTCCATGCTTCAAAACCTTCCATAACTCAACACATCATATCCTCTCGTAGTGTCTAACTAGCGAGCTCGCGAAGGGAGTGATAAATGGTCCACCTGTCCTTGTGAATGGATGCTTGGGATCTACTCCGACCTCCAGGCTTTCAGGAGTTCTCGACCCAAACAAAATTAAACCTCCGTTCCTCTAGGGTACCAAATATTCAAACTCCAAGATCTGCTGACACGTGGCTCTTCACGTTGATGGTTAAGATTTGTTCCAGGCTTCGAAATTTTGGGAAGCTTGCACACTTCCACGATCACACTCCAACTCTTCCAGATAGTCGAACTTCTGAACTACTCTGGATGTGTGGACATGTGTCCCCAAAATTGATGGTCTAGATCTTCTCCAGTTCCCGATACTTTGATAAACTTGCCTCCTTTGCACACACCACATAGAAACCTCCAAATACGTGAAGTCCAAAGGACTTAAGGGGTTAACACCCATGCTACTTTCCTAGATTTGATGGCTAGGAAATATCTGATCCTCCTCGGGTGGATCTCATCCACTCAACCTCGAAAATGAAAGGATTATTCCCCTCAAATATTTTGGTCGCTCTTTCTCCTAAGCTTTAACACTCAAATGATTTGGGTCTTCTATGCACACCTTGCGCTCCTCTAAAAAATTGACACTTGAATATTTATAGAAAATATTCCCACACACTCCTTGTGTTCGTCTTCTTCGAGACTCCTCAACACTTTGACTAAGTGTTGGCCCTCTGCACACCTTTCAAGGGTATTCTCGAGCTTCTATACTCCACTGAGTATACGTGCACTCCTTGCACTCACTCTGTACAACTTCACGTTATCTCTTATGAGCTACCAAGTTTGAAAATGAATTTTCCATCCCATTCCTTGCATGGCTACTGTGCACTCCTTGCACTAGTATTTTAGAAGAGAAAGAATTGAAACTTACAGAACATTAAAGTTTCATTCAATTAACCATAAAATGCACACACATGCATATAAAACAAATAAAGTAAAAAACACAACATTACCCAATTACTCAAAGGAAAACATGTACATAGATCTGGAAGTAATCTTCTTCTATTATATTCATTCAACAAAACATTCTTACAAAGAGTTCTTGCAGCTCTCAACTTCTCCTTAACAACAATTTTCAATAAACTTCAGCAACAAAATACAATTGTCTTCAACAACCTCATTTGGGCATAGGTTACATATATATATACATGGAGGGGATTCTCGAGCCTTCCTACCCACTATTCTAGTGCTATCATAACACAATTATACCATTCTCCCACTAATCCTTATTACACCAAATGATATTTACAACCTAGATACGAGTCGATGCACGATATCTGTACAATCGTACAAATAATTAAGATACTTACAATCTTAGGCGATATTGTGTAATGGCTCAAACCTCAAAACATTAAAATATCTTTTAATTACAATCTTTTTCAAAATATCAAATTGATGTGCTCTCCTTGGTTCCAAAACATTTTGAACATGCACGATTGATGTTGAGTTGTCCTCCACTCAGCTTGATGAACGTTTATGACAATGCTCCTACCTCAGAAGTCTTTTTCCTAAAGTAAATTCTCAGTCTGCAACATCCCAACAAACAAAACCCTCAAGAAACAATTCAAGTGATGATGGAGAAAGAAATCTTCCTTAAGGAATTTTAGAAAACCCCCATAAATTAACAGTGAAAAGGAAAAGGGTTAATTCTTAGCAAGAGGAAGAAGAACAAAACGCACCTGAAAATGATATTTTTCTTGATGATATGGATTCATATGTTGACATTGAAAATATATGGTTTCCAGAAGAATAAGAACGCGCCCAAGAAAATGTACAATCCGCTGCATTAGTTTTTCAAGATGAATTCTTCTCTGACGAAGAGACCTTTTCTATACAATTTTTTTTATTTGATAAGTCTTCAAAGAAATTTAGGTTTCAAATAACCTCAAAGAATAAGAAGGGAAATTCATGGTCCACCATTGATACTAAAAATATGTTTTCGTCAAAATTATCCTGAATTCATAAATTCACAGGGGGTGCATTGGATGTTTCAATAACTAATATGGAAGAGGAAAATCTTAGGCTTAAGGAGAGAGTCAAAGAATTGGAGGAAAATATCATTCCCCCACCCATATTAGCTACCCCAGTAGCCATGATACAACCTGACAAAACTCTTCAAGGAACTCCAAAGTCAAATATGAGAGTAAAATGAATTTCAAGCTTAATCATTGCTACTCAACATTTTGTTGAAGATGATATAAAGAAAATAATGTCGCTTAGTCTAGATTTATGGGACTTGGCAAAAACAATTTTTTCTCTTGGGCTCAGAATTCAAAACACTAAAGAATACTTAAATGTAGATTTGAAGAATGATGAAGGATTCTTCACAGATGGAGTTGCTATGTTTATAGCAAGATTCTCGGCAATGAAAGATCATAGGAGAAAATAAGAATATTTTTTGTCCCAGAACCGTATGAAACAATTAAAGGCATGTTGTATTGAAAGAATTAATACATTAAAGAGGTTGTTAAATCAATTAAAAGAACTATCACGAAAAAAGACTGAGGCATACTCAAATATTATTGGTTTGGATATTGTGGGCACCACTATTGAAGTTTCATATCCAAGCTTAATATCAAATTCAATGATCATGAGAAGAGAGAAATTTGAAGAGAAACTCAAAAATTTGAAGAAATCATCGGCCAAAAAATTTGATAGTATTGTTGAGTATACTTATGATGACATTGATAATTGGCTTGTTGAGTACACAAATAAAAATGAGGACATTGAGACTATATTGAAAAATTGATATATTGAACATAGGGAAATTGAGAGTGAATTGTTTAATATCAAAGTAAATCAAGAAGTAATTGTTGCCCCATTAAGGGAATATATTCAAGAATGGTTAAACAAGGATATAACCAAGATTTCTGAATTTCCAATGGAAGCGGTTACAACCGGCCACTTAACCACAACATGAAAATATATAAAGGGAACATCAAAAAGAAAATGAAAGCAAGAGATTCCATCAAAGTAAGTCCATATTGATTACATACATTCTTCTTTATCAAATTTCATAAAGTTATATTTATTCTTTCATTGGAAAAGTATAACCGAATTTTGATAACTTCCTCCTTGTCTTCTTTCCAGATCTTGGTGCTTGTGCTCCACTCCATGCTCTTCTCTTCATAATACTTCTTGTAAATATTTTTATGGTCCACATGATCCCCAATCCTAGTCCATTAATGGAAAACCGCCTTTAAATTTCAATTATTGTAACAAACATTATCATTTTTGAGAAATTCCAGAGAACTAAGTCAGGATTGGTTTGGATTGTATTGTATAACTCTAAGTTATAAGTATAATATATCTGGAGTCTATCTATCAAAAGATTCTTTTGATCTTAATAAGTAGTACTCTTTCAAATTTCTCTTGTTCCATTGGACGATTTCTTTTATTTGAATGTGATCAAAATTTTCAATAAACTATGATGGATGTGAGGATTTTATCATTTTTTATATTGTGTTGTTTGAGGTTCCTGGTCCACTTCTTAGGAATTCTCCATATATATATTTTATTATTTTCAGTATTTTGAATTTTATTGATCCATAAAGTGTCGGATTTGGTCATTTGACAGTATCCCATATTATTCTTGATATAAAATATTCAAAGAAAATCATAAGCCAAAGAGGAGTACCACCTCTTTAAAAACACATGGGGATTCATATCCTTGTGAGGTTTTCCTTTCAGTCCTGATAGATTCAAATGTCAACAAGGATACCCCTTGCTACTTAAATAGATAGTCACACACTCTTATCACCATCTAGATCTTGGAACATCCAAGACTTCTTGGGGCAATTCGCTAGGTACACACTAGGGTTACCTAGAATCCTAATATTCATTGCAAAACCAAGCCTCAAGGGGTGTTAGTTTGACTTAATAGCCAAATAGGATTTTGACACTAGTATTTAATTTCCTTTCTTTAAAAAAAAACAATTTAATTTTTCTTTCTTTACTTGTTTTGAGCAAATCTACGGTTTTTTTGAGAAAACGACTTGGATGCCTTCTCATGTTCTAAATTTGTGTTAATGGCTTGGGTTTACTTGTTTCAAATAATTAAACTAAATCAATGTTTCATGATGATAACTCTTCATTCCAATCAATTGATTCTTTCATTTGTGGAACGATTCAAACCTTGAACTAAATGTCTTAAGCAAATCTCTATTCATTCACCATTTTGAATTCTTGTTTCCAATACTTCTCATACTTTGCTTTGAGGAAACCATTTAAGGTGTGTGTTATTAATCTAAATCTAATGATGTGAGATATTTCTAATCACACCTTAACATACACATTTAAATTCCCTCTAAATTTTAACATCTCATTGTTGGTGTATATTTCTCAACACTTAAGTTTTGCATGTACTGACCACGGTATTGAATTAAGTCTCTTGAGTTTGGATCCCTCCATTCAATGCTTGAGCTAGTATATTCTTATTTATAGTTATTATTTCATTTGGATTCTGATAATAATTATATTGTTTATGACTGTGGAAAATTGTTGATGTAAAATCTATCACATGACAATATAGTTTAAATCACCTAACGAACAACACTTTGAATTTTCATTATATGGTTGATTAGCCCTCTTTTAAAGTTATTGGTTTGATGATGTTTTCACACATTTCTCATTAAGTTGTGGAATATATTTTTCTGTCCTTAAAATGGGTTTATAACAACAATGATAATTGTCTCATGATGAACATATTCTAAAGCAATGGTCTGATTACTATATTTAAGCTATCAACACATGTTTCATAAGCATGGTGAATAAATGATAAAACATTTAAGTTCCATGACTTCAATTTCGTTGATTCTATTCCATCTTGGTTCCATTGACATATATAATGTTGCATGAAATTTTAAGTAGTCAACGCTTCCCGATGTATCGTGACAAGGGACTAATCGCCTCTCATGGATCCTTGAGATATGGCGGTGGCGTGTTTACCAATCACCTGTGGGTGTTGGTGTAATGATAGTCGTACTACCAACAAATGGTATCAGATCTATAGGTCACGAGTTCGATACACACTCGGCTCGCACTGAGGGTGAGATTGTTGCACGAATTTGCAAGTAGTCAACGCTCCCCGGTGTATCGTGACAAGGGACTAATTGCCTCTCGTGGATCCTTGAAATCTGGCGGTGGTGAGTTTACCAATCACCTGCGGGTTTTGGTGTAACAGAAACTGTACTACCAACATATAATTCATATGATGAATGTTGAGTGATGAATGCGAACATTGTCTAGCATTGCCACATTTGATTTCAATTATTGTTAACGATTGATCTCATTGATTACATGAACAAATTGAATGATAAGAAAGACTCACTTACTCATATACCATTGTTGTTTTAAAGAATATAATAAGAACACTTTTCTAAGTATCACATCATCTAAATCTTGTTTAAATCTAAAGGTTTGATAAACTATTCACATGTTCAAACTTGCCTTGCACCTTGAAATTGAATAGTTACAAATCTCTAATATTTCATCAAGTTGAGTTAAAACCTCTTTTCCTTACTCAATGAATTAACTTTATTTGACCCTTAGGAATTCCCTAGTTAGGTTAGGAATATCTTTCTCTTATCCTTAAAGTGAAAGGCAAGGCCACCAAGGTGATAGTGGGTGGCTTGCCTAGTAGTTGCTTCTAGGATCTCCTACAAAGGTTAGTACTTTTCCTTTAGCAAGAGTTTGAGTAGTAACATTTTGGCATTGTTTTCAGGGATAAATTCCATTCCCCGAGTTAAGAATTATTGAGATTCATATTTTATGAGATTTGAAAAAAATATCTAGCGACTCCATGAAGGGAAGAATCCCTTTTCCCTTGTAGATTTTAGAGACTTGTTACTTGTAGGGTGAAGCAAGCAATAATTGAAAGAATGGAAGCTTGTAAGGTAGTATATGTGTCTCATGAAGATATTGTGATGAGGATATTTTTACACACCTTTGATGGTAAGGTAGTATATTGGTATGAAAACCTTGGTGAGAGATCAATATCTTCATTCATGGGGTTTTTAGAGTGTTTCTCAAATGTTGGGATCCTAATTATAGGGAGGAAATTTGTGAAATGTTCATTTAAAATCTTGTAGAAACCCTCCCAAAAGAAGAATAAGAAGCATCCACCTCATATCCCATAAAATATTAAGCACCTCATGAACACATTGAAAATCAAACTAATGAAGAATTATCCACCCGAGAAGAACGCTTATATGATTGTATTGAACTTTTACATAAAAGGAAAAGGGAGATAGATTTTGTATTCCTTGAGTTTTAAAGGAACCCTTCATCAGATTTGGGGGTGGAAATAAGCAAGAAAATAGACGAAAACAATGCCCTATTGAACGTAATTGAGAAAAAAGAATATATGGCTACAAACCATAGTGAAAATGTTTCCACTTTACCATTAATTGAAGTTCAACAATATGAAGAAAACATAGATGAAGGATCTTCTTATCCCATTGGATGTGAACAAGAAGACCAATCATTTGGTGAGAATATCAAGGAAGACTCACTATATGATGAATACATTGATAAAGATGAAGATCATAATTCCATCAATAAAGAAGATTTAAGGGAAGATGAAGGTGAATATATGAAGACATTCCAAAATGAAGACAACAACCAAGTCTTTTTTCTCCCTTAAGATAAAATTCATCATCAAATGGTTGTTGGATTACTGAGAGGGGGGGTGAATCAGTTATGAGCAATTGTTCCACTTTTAACCATAATATATATTCTTTATATTTACCAATAGTGTTTAAAATTATATCATCATTGTATCATCTATGAATGAATCCAATAAATATATCATAAGCATGTAAACACAAGTAACATCACATCAAGAAAATAATACACCAATATTTACGTGGAAACCAAAATGGGAGAAAACCACAGAATGTTGTCTTATATATATATAAAAAATTCATTCATAGGAAGCACCAACTTCCCAATTCTCCAGCTACAACCGGAAGGAGGCTCCAACCCCCTATTCTCAGGCTCCAACCTGTATGAAGCTACAACTCCTTGATTCTCTGGCTCCAACCAGAAAGAGGCTACAACCCCCTAGGTTCTTTAGATCCAACCAGAAGGTGGCTACAACCACTTAGTTCTCATGCTCCAATCTGAAGGAAGATCCAACTCCCTAATTCTCCAGCTCCAACTGGAAGGAGGATACAACCCCCTTTCCTTTCCCCGTCCTACCACCCTGAAATATAAATGTATACCAACTTTCATGGAATCTTCCACTATCACAAACTTTATTACAATTCTATCACTATCTCTATCTCTGTCACTATCACTCTTACCGTCATTGCCACTATTACTGCCACTATCACTGTCATTATCACTGATATTGATACTGTCACTGCCACTACCACTGATACTATCACTTCCACTTCCACTATCAATGATACTCAACCAAATCCTCTCTCATGGATCATATATCAAAGACACCTCTCAACTATATGTCTAAAAAACACATGCCTCAGCCAAGCATGATCCAACATCACCACATACCATCACAAGATATGTGTCTCATCCATGTACCAACCTGTACCATGTATCAAATTGTACCACAACCTATACCATCAAGTGCATCAACCATGTACAATAACAAGTGCATCAACTATGTACCAAAACAAATGCATCAATCATATATAATAACAAGTGCATCAATCATGTACCAAACCTGTACTATACCATGTACCATAAGATATGTTGAACAAGTAATACCAAGAGTGTATCTCAACCAAGTACCATTACCACTAAGAGATGTCTCCTATGCATATACTACCATATTCCAAGTGTATATCTCAATAATGTATCAATATCAATGGTAGACCACTAACACAACAACCATACACCTTGTACCAATAAACCAAGAAGTGTACCAACAATGTATCTCACCCAACATGTACCATATACCATGAAATGTGCATCAAACATATGCTAAGAATATGTGCCAAATTTGTACCAAACATGTATATATATCACCAACAAGTGCCTCATACATATACCAAAATGTATCTCAAACAATGTTCCCAAAATCCAACATGCTCCTCAAACCATGTGCCTCAACCATATACCATATCACTCATGACATGTCTCAATCATTCCATACACCATAAAATCATCAACATGTAACCCTCTAAACATGAATATAACATACATGTAACTCTGTAACATAGCTGGTGTATGTAATATCAAACTTGCAGACCTTCCTCAACTTCAACAACAAAAGAATAACATCTTCATCAAACATTACCTTAGTCTCATGGGACTAGTTTTGGATTAGTCACAAACCCTAAATTTCAACAAGCATAAATCCATACCTGTAATGAATAAATGTATGAAAATTGTACAAAATATTATTCAATATATTCTCTAGAATTTCTCCAAGTTTCACTTCTTGGAACATCCTAGAAAAGGAGTTACAACAAAAATGGTAGACCTTGCTGAATTATGTCTTATTCTAGAGAGCGACCTTGTAGAGAATTCCATGTGTGGAATATTTAATATCTGGATATAAAAAATGTACCCAATGTATTAAGGAATGTAAAATACCTAATGAATATTGTCTCACTAATTTTTGATATTCTATGAAGAAGTTATGATTTTTTAACCTAGAACACGTGTTTGAGACTAGTTCCAGGACTAGCCAAAAACCTTATATTCCACATAGTGTATCTCCCAAAATAAAGCGACCTAGAAGTTGAAATTTATACCACAGGTACCTTGATATGTATTATCAGTATCCTAAAGGTTTCAATATCTGAATTATTCTATAAAACAATTTATAGAGAAAATTGTAAGATGACCTGTAAATAACATACCTTAGAATACATCCTCACAAGACTTCATCCTCCCTTGGAATTTCGACCTTCTTTACTTCATATTCCCTCTGAAAAATTCCTCATATATCCTTGTTTACCTCAGATAAGAATCACTTGATCAATTATATATATAGTCAATGAACTTTTGTGTATATGTAATGTACTTATGAGATACTTCTTGAGGTGTACTTATGCTTTTTGTAAGTAACCTCTTTCCTTAACTTTGGGACCACTTTCCTTAAATTTAGGGATTCCTAAATTTTCTTGTTACAACCACTTTACCCTTTAATTCATTGAATTTTAACCAAATAGGGGATTTTTGACCATTCTTTGGGGCTTCCATATTCACAAGACCATAACTCCTCAATCGTGAGGATCCACGTGGCATACCACCTATCACTGGAAATGGCATGACATGTACTATCCATATATGATATTATTACCTGCAATTTCACTTTCCTTCATGTCATTATTCCTCAAAAAATTCTGGGTCCCATAACCACACCTCCAGGGATACATGTAGACTACATCAAATGTACCCAACAAACTCATCATCAATCATGATCATTCAAATTCCAATCAACTGTCCAACATATATGGACCTCTCCAAGGGTTGAAATCAATATCCAAGGATTTAAATAAATCTATAATATCACTCTCCAAGTGTTGACATCAATGAAAACCAACTATCCAAATCACATTTCCATCAATCTAAACCAATTTTCCAACAATATCCCCCTTTGGAATTGATGGAAACACCAACATTGATGGCAACAATTAGACATGGAAACACTCATGCTAAAATTCTCTTTGTGACCATCACTCCTCATAAATTTTTCTCACTCTCCCCCTTTGACATCAATGTCAAAGGGCATCTCTTTGGGTATCTCTCCTCCTTTGGGGATACTCCCCCTTACTAAACTCTCCTTGGGGATACTCCTCCTTACTAAACTCTCCTTGGAGATACTCCCCCTATCTACACTACCTTTATATCTCTATTGTCGTGACTTTCTTTATCTCTCACCCTTTGACAAAGGACTAACTCCCCTCATCAATATGTCTCCTCCTGATACTATACATTCTTAAACCAACCATGGGCAAAGGAGTAACTCCCCCTGTGGGTATGTCTCCCCCTATCTGCATGCTACTGGTATTCCTTTCTCTCTCTTAGATGATTTTTCTTCTTGTAAGATTTAGAGCTACCTATGAAGTGTTTCCTTTCCTCTCTTCCAGTGTTGTTCATTTTCCATTAGTGCTTCCTCATGTAATTCACGACATATATAAAAATCATTCAAAGTTAAAGAATTAAAATATTCCTTGATCAAAATCATCCAATTGTCTCTAAGTTGATATTTGATTCTTGTTTACCATGATTCCTTCATTTGCGTACTTTTTCATAAATATTACTCTTTTCTTCATTTTTTTTTTCTGGCACCCTAGAATGCTTCTCTTCATTCTCTATTGTTGATGTGGATGTTTCTGTGTTTTCAACATTCTTTTTGAGCTTGATGATTTTACTTCTCAATGTGACAACTTATTCTTCAAGCTTCTCAAAATCTTCTTCTTTCTTCATCATCTAAATCTTCATGACTTCTTCTATCCTCTTTGCTTCTTCAAGTTGGATCTTGAATGTAATTATTTCTTCTTCAATTATTCTCTCTTCTTGACCAAACTCTTCCTCAAGATGGTTCAAATCATTAGTTTTTTCCTTGAGATGATCTGGAAATATCTTTCTCTTTTCTGCTTCTTCCTTCTGTTATACTATTTTGGCTTCCAAATACTGCTTTTGACCTTCAATATTTTCTTCGATATTTCCAGCTTCTTCTAGCTGAGCTCTTAAGTTATTGATGAACTTCTAGGCTTCTTCAAATATTTGAACATTTTCCTTTTGTTTCATCAATAGTGATATATTTTCATCTCTTTCCTTATTTATTTCGTCTAAAACCTTGATCAATTATGCTTCTATTTCATTTGGATTTTTTGTCTTATCCCTTTTAATTTTCAAATAAGGGAATTCATCTTCAATATGTCCATGATTTTCACAATTAAAACTAAATAAATCACCTATGTTGATTGCATATACTTCAGACTCTTTTTCTTCTGAATATTTCTAACATGATGAGCATGTTTCATCTTGTTTTGTACCTGCATCTCCTTTAGATAACTCTGACTTTGTGATGGGATACAAATAGATATTATGTAGCTTACCCCAAAGTTCTTTAGCTGATGAGAATTTACCTACTTTGTCCTTTATTGAATCACATAGTCCTTCCATGATGAGATCCATTGCTATTTTTTTGTTCTTCTTTAATTCTTTCTTGGTTGTAGTCTTTGGTTTCGTTGTATCATTGTATCCTGCAACAAATGAGTGCCAAACATCATATCCCTATGCCTGTAAAGTTGTTTTCATTCATCTACTCCAGTACAGATAATTATGACCTTCAAACTGTGCTACCCCAATCTCAATGTGACCCATGATCTCCTTCCAATGGTTACATTACTTCTTGAAGGACCCGCTCTGATACCAATTGTTGGATTATTGTGAGGGGGGTGAATCAGTATTGAGAAATTGTTCCACTTTTAACCACAATATATATTATTTATCTTTACCAATAATTTTTAGCAGTATATCATCAATGTATAATCTATCAATGCATCCAATAAATATATCATAAGCATGTAAACATAAGCAACATCACATGAAGAACAAAGTACACCAATATTTACGTGGAAACAAAAATGGGAGAAAACCACAAAATGATTTCTTATATATAGAAAGAATTCATTCATAGGAAGCACCAACTTTCCAATTCTCCATCTACAACTGAAAGGAGGCTCCAACCCCCTATTCTCAGGCTCCAACCTAAAGGAAGATACAAATCCATGATTCTATGGCTCCAACCAAAAGGAGGATACAACCCCCTAGGTTATTTGGCTCCAACCAGAAGGTGGATACAACCACCTAGTTCTCAGGCTCCAACCTGAAGGGAGATCCAACTCCCTGATTCTCCGGCTCCAACTGGAAGGAAGATACAACCCCCTTTCCTTGCCTCGTTGTATCACCTTGAAATATAAATGTAGACAAACTTTCATGGACTCTTCCACTGTCACAAACTCTATTAAAACTATGCCATTGTCTATGTATCTGTCGTTGCCATTGTTATTGTCAATGTCACTACCACTATCACTGATATTGTCACTGTCACTGCTACTGCCAATGATATTGTCATTGTCAATGATACTCAACAAGATCCTCTCACATGGATCATATATCAAAGACACCTCTCAACTAGATTTCCAACAAAAACATGCCTCAACCAAGCATGATTCAACATCACCACATACCATCACAAGATATGTGTCTCAACCATATACCAAAATATACCATGCATCAACCTATACCACAACATGTACCATCAAGTGCATCAACTATGTACCAAAACAAGTGCATCAATCATATATAATATCAAGTGCATCAATCATGTACCAAACATGTACTATATTATGTACCATAAGATATGTTGAACAAATAATACCAAGAGTATATATCAGCCAAGTGCCATCACCACTAAGAGATGTATCATATGAATGTACTACCACATGCCATGTGTACATCTCAATAATGTATCAATATCAATGGTATACCACTAACACATCAACCATACACCTTGTACCAATAAATCAAGAAGTGTACCAAAAATGTATTTCACAAAACATGTACCATATACCATGAAATGTAAATCAACCATATGCCAAGAATATGTGCCAAATGTGTACCAAGAATGTATATATATCACCAACAAATTCCTCATACATATACCAAAATTTATCTCAAACAATGTGCCCAATATCCAACATGATCCTCAAACCATGTGCCTCAACCATATACCATATCACTCATGACATGTCTCAATCATTCCATACACCATAACATCATCAACATGTAATTGTAATACCCTTGTTTTCCCTAGTTTGTAAATATAACTATAATTGGCCAGGAGACTATGGTGGGCTAAATATGTATGAATGTTTGATTTGATGAACCCTTGTATAAAAGGGTCGATGTATGAATTTTGTTATTAATAGAATTTGAATATCTGTTGCACAACTGTTGAAAGGGGAAATTTTTTCCAAGATAGAACATGGATGCTATGAGAGATATGGTGAAGGGAAACTAAGTATGGTTGAGATGACCCTCACCTAACCAGTAACTAATGGGTGTAATTTCTCAAAAGTCCTCTGATCCAAAAAGGATCCAGAGAAGGATAAGAATAACTCAGAACTCATAGAGGAAACTCAGAACGCTCAGAATGGCTCCAACAGATAGATAAAGGGAAAAAAAAAGTTCCCAAAACTAAATGAAAATGGAATGATCATGAAGAGGGCGTCACAATCTTTCTAACAGTGCAAACGAATCATCAAACAAAGTTACAGATTGAAATATATTCGCGGTCAAAGTTTGGTTAACCTAGCCCAGTCAACAGGGGATGAGTCAACATCTGTACTACTGATGTTAGCATCCATACAAATGAATTCATCATCCGTACAATGCACATTTAATATAAGGGAAGTGACATGTGGCATGCTGACATTAGCATGACATCATGATGATGACGTGGCATCACTAGAGGCTGCCATGTGTCAACCGATTATTGTCTTTTTGGAATGATCCATGGACCAGTCGAATCATGTCACATGGAAGTTATTATAGTTTGTACGATTGACGTGGCATGCTAACGTGGTGTTGACTCTGCAGGGGAAGCATGGCCCAAGGGGCTGCCACGTGGCCCAATCAAGGGCTCCCACGTGACAGGCGGGAAACATGGTGAAGTCTTATCCTCTTTAAATTCTTACTAGGCCCTAGTAAGAATTCAAAGACGACTGCTCAAGAAGATGGGTCTTGAAACGAAACCATATCTGAAGCCTTATCCTCTCGGTTGGGTATGTGATAAAGCAAAACTTAATGTCACCAAACAATGTAGGATCAGATTTGCTATTGATTCAAAATTTATTGATGAAGTGGATTTGGATGTTGTACCACTTGATATATGTGACATAGTCTTGGGAAGTCCTTATCTTTATGATATAAAAGAAGTCTTCTTTAGTCATGAGAACAAATACCACCTTACTAAAGGGGGAGTGGAATTTATTGTTAGAACTCATAACATGAGGGTAAATAAAACACTTGTTAGTGTAGGGAAAATGAAAAGACTCATAAACACTAATAAGAGATATGTACTCATGGTCGTCAGAGAGAAAGATGTTGGGACATACGACGCTTTCCAAGGGTGTGATCCATATCATAAAAAAGAATTAATTGATATTGTTTCTAATTATGATGATAGTTTTTTAGGAACCATATGGATTACCTCCCAAGAGGGAAATCCAACATGAGATACATATTCAATGAGATTCTCCTCTTCCTAATGTGGGCATGTACAGGATGTCAGTTGTGGAGATGACATAGATCAAGAAGCAGGTACATGGCTTATTGGATCAAGGGGTCATCAGGCCCAGTTCATCTCCTTGTGGTTCTCCGACCGTGATGGTGCCAAAGAAATATGGCACATGGCGAATGTGTGTCGATTACCGGTCCTTAAATAAAATCATGGTGAAAAATAGATACCCTCTTCCTCGCATAGATGATTTACTTGATCAATTGAAGAATGTTGTCTATTTCACTAAGTTGGATTTGCACAGTGGATATCATCAAATCAGATTCGTCGAACATGATGCATGGAAAACTTCCTTTAAAACCAAACATGGATTGTTTGAGTGGTTAGTTATGTTGTTTTGGCTTTGTAATACTCTGACAAATTTCATGCGTGTGATGAATGATGTATTCAGGCCTTTCCTAGATGACTTTGTGAGTGTATATTTAAACGACATTCTTGTTTTTAGCAGGACTTGGGATGAGCATGTGAGGCATGTAAAGCAAGTATTGGATACTTTTCAAAGGGGAAAGATGTATATAAAACTGTCTAAATGTGAATTTGGCAAGACTGCACTTGTGTACTTAGGTCATATTGTAGGAGGAGGACAATTGAAAATTTATCCTTCCAAAATTGATGTAATTGTAAAATGGCCTAAGCCAAAAAGTGTAACCGAAGTCCAAAGAATCTTAGGTGCATTCCAATATTGGAGGAGATTCATTCCCAACTTCTCCTTTATAGCATCTCCTTTGCATGCCTTAACCAGTGTGAAGAACACTTTTTAGTGGGAAGGAAAGAAACAAAAAGCTTTCAATATTTTGAAGGAGAATATTAGTACCACACTAGTATTAGCAATGTTGAATCTTCAACAACATTTTGAGATAGAGAAAAATGACAATGGATACACCATGGGTGAAATATTAATGCAATATTGTAAGCCTATCTGTTACCACTATGAGACTTTTAACCAAGCTATTGTTAACTATCCTACATATGATAAAGAGTTGTATGCATTAGTCCAGAGCATAAAGAAATGGAAACACTACTTGTTATGGAAGGAAACAATCATACATACATATCACCAACCCTTACAGTATCTTCAAGCATAGACCAAATTGCAAAAATCTCGACACTACAGGTGGATGGGTTTTCTACAAAAATTTCACTTGGTAATCAAGTACAAAAAGGGTACAAGTAACAAGGTACCTGATATGCTTTCTAGACCTCCTATTGTTGCTTCTATTGTTTTGAAGAATGCTTCTTTATCTCATGATAGATATGTATAAAAATATTCCGTCAGTGAAGATTTTAAAGAAGTATATGTGAAGCTAACCCTTTGTGAACAGGTAGGGAACTATTGTCTACATGGAAAATTAATCTACCATCTTGGAAAGCTATATATTCCTACAAGTGAACAATTCCATGTAATATAAGAAGCTCATATTTCTCTTGTGTCTGGGAATTTTGGGGTAGGAAAAACTATGGCTCATTTGCAGAGGTTTTGTTACTGGCTTCAAATGAAATAAATTGTAACTAAATATGTAAAGAGGAGTGTGATGTGTTTTACTTGTAATCCCACTAATAGAAAACTGGGGCTATACTCACCACTTCATGTTCCATCCCATCTATGGGAAAGTGTATCCATGGATTGTAGGGGGTTTACCAATGACCAAATGGGGTCATGATTATTTTTATGTGGTAGTGGATAGGTTCAACAAGATGTGTATCTTGATGCCATGTAAAAACCAGATCACTGCTGAGTAGAATGCTAATCTCTTCTTTCAGCATGTTTGGGTTCACTTTGGGTTACCCACATCCATCGTATCAGATCAAGATACTCGATTCCTTGGGGACTTCTGGAATAGCTTTTGGAGAATGATGGACACCAAATTGAAGAGGAACACTTATTTCCATCCACAGATCGACAAACAGACAGAGGTGGTAAGCCGAACAATGGTACTTTTGCTTCAAGGCTACTACAACAAGCATCCCAAGTTATGGGATGAAAAAATACCCTATGTACAATATGCATACAACTGAGTTTTGCATTCATCCACTCAGAGTTCACCTTTTGAGACATGTTTTGGGTACCTACCAAAGGTTCCTTTGACCTTGATGTATGGGAGAGATGCTGATGTGAATGAAGAATGAACAGAGTACAGAGCGCATAAGTTCATCTAGAGGAGACAATAGATACACCAGGAAGTCCCCACAGTTGGAGAAAATTCAAGCACAATATAAAGCTTGGCATGACAAGCATAGGGTTGATCATCAGTTCCAGGTTGGAGACCAGGTATGGCTTCACATTAGCAAGGAGAGATTGAAGGGTCAAGGCAAGAAACTCAAGCCCATTTGTTATGGACCCTTCACTATCTTGGAGAAAAGTGGTACCAATTCTTTTCATCTGGATCTTCCACCTTATATGCATATTTACTCAGTTGTGAACGTTGAGAACTTGAACTTTTTGAGCCTCCCATGATCATGGATCAAGATGAAGAAGTTTCAATACCTTCAGTTGATGAGTTTTCACCTCAGTACTTGGATGAGATACAAGAAGATATCATCCTGGACATGAGGACGAGGACTTCATGTAGGGGTGATGTTGATTATCTTCGAGTAGGCTTAAAAGGAACACATACAAGCAAGGCAAAGTGGATCGAGAAGGACAAACTGAGGGGACTCTTCCCTCACTTACTAGTTGATTGATGAAATATTTTGTTGGTCCAAAACGCTCTCAGTGGGAAGGTGTGATCCAAAAAGGATCCAGAGAAGGCTAAGAATAACTCATAACTCACAGAGGCAACTCAGAATGCTCAAAATGGGTCCAACAGATAGAGAAAGGGAAAAAATTCAAAGTGCCCAAAACTCATTTAAAATGGCATGATCGCGAAGATTGTGTCACAATATTTCTAACAGTGCAAATGGATTGTCAAACAAAGTTACAGATTGAAAGATATTCATGATCAAAGTTTGGTCAACTTAGCCCAGTCAACAGGGGATGAGTCACAATCTATAGTGCTGACATCAAAATCTGTACGGATGACACCATCATCTGTACAATGCATGTGGAAGAGAAGATAAGTGACACGTAGCATGCTGATGTGATCATGATGACGTGGAAGCACCAGAGGCTTCCACGCGTCACCTATTTATTGGATTTTCAAACCGATCCGTGGACCAGTCAGATTGTGCCACATGGCAGTCCGTACAATCCGTATGTTGGTTCTTAGGCTAGACAACTTCTCTTTAATAACTATGCCGTAGACCTAGGGTTCATATCTATAAGGTACCAACAAAGCCTAAAACTACTGGCCCTTCTGGTAAACCAGAAGGCAACATAGTACACATAATGCACTGCGCAGTCTCACCCGAGATAGCTTTAAATGGGTGGCTGCAAGACTCAGGTGTTTGTAGCCTAGGATTGAGTATGATATAGGGGATCTTCATTCTGAGCCATTAATTATGATTTGTATTATGAACTACTGTTATTCCGTTTAATACTTTGACCTCGTGGCCTCTGTTCTTGGTAACTCAACAACAATTACTCAGCAATATAATAACTCATTCATTCATTATTTTCATATAGAATCTAACTAATAAAAGTATGACAAAGATATGCATGCATTCATCCCATTACAAAGGTATTACCTTGGTTCACCCCCTCCTGGGCTACGTCCACAAATATTTGTCTCTTGGCTCTCTTATTATGGCAGTTCTGTAATTATCTCACCTCGTGCTTACAATTCTTTTCAGATGGGTAAGATCTCTGTGAGGCAAACTAGATCACACCAAGCTCCACAACCTGCGATCTAATCCTAAAAATCTACCTCCTCTCTTCCTCTTAGCTTGATTTCTTACAAAAGTAGTTCTCTCATCAAAACATTACATAAATATAATCAAACTCTACATAGGTAGCAAACTGAACTTCTTCTGAACTCCTCTGTGATACCTGCATATCTATATTTATATCTATCGGGATATTCAACCATTTACACAAAAAACCTTACAAAAAACCTACAAAAACCCTACAAAAATCCTAACAACTATTGTTGTTAGGTCTTCCTTCTCTGCATGCGTGCGTTGCTTCCTTCCAGCTATCACCTCCTTCTTGCATGCACACGTGTTGTGCTTCTTGCCAGTTGTTGCTTTCCTCCTGCACACTTTCTTTCCCACGATTTATCTTCTAGCTGTCATTCTTCTTTGTGCACGCTTTCTTCCCCACTTCAGCCTACTGCCAACAGGCCCCCAACATTGACATGTGACTTGTCCCAAGTCACCTAATCTTTCTGAGCTTCCTCGATCTCTTCAGTGATCATCTGGAATTTTTCCTTTAGCTCTGCTGCTTTTGTCAGTGCTTGCGCGGTCTTCTCCTTAATGGTCTCCACTACCTGAACAACCACTTTGTCACTCAATAGTTCTGCACATTCTTCTTGAGTCTGTGCCATCTCTGTTCTATATGCTTCTGCTTGTGCGAGTACTTCTGCTACCCGTTCCTATAATGGTTCTATTTGAGTCTGCCACTCTTGTTTCTGTGTCTGCACAGTGACAAGTTCTGCCTGCATATTATTCAACTCTTATGTTCCCTTGATGTGTTCTGGGATTGGTATGGTATTTTTCCTCTATTTGAGTTCTTGGATTCCTTCATTGATCCTCTCCTCTTCCTTGTCCCATCATTGAACTTGTGGTTCCTCCTCCAGTCTTGTCCAAAGTTGCGCTGCTTTGTCGAGCAAGTCAGTTGTCATGCTAACCTGCTTCTCCATCTCCTGTATTTGCACTAATGTTGCCTACCTCCTCTGCTCCTTTACTGCTGGTGGAGTTGTTGGTGTTAGTTGTTCTCGGAGATCCCTGATCTCCTTCTGGTATCGAGCAATTGCTTGCGCAATATGGTCGATCTTTTCTATGGCTGGGAGTTCATTTTCTTGCGTAGTGTTTGGAAGTTTCCCAAAAATTTCTCCCACTCTGCATTCCAATTCATTCTTGTGTTCTATCTCTTCCCAAGTTTTAGATTTGGCCTACTCATACTCTTTTTCCAGTGCTTCCCGCTTCTTTGTCGCTTTTTGTAGCTCGACTAAGTTTTTATGTGCCCGAGACTGCATCTCATGGTCGAAACTAACCTATAATTTGTGTAATTCCCTTGATGGCATCCGTTTTAGGACCAATTGGATGTGATCCAAATCCTTCAGTGGTGTCTGTCCCACTATTTCATCCATTCGTAGCATGCTCGGTTTTATGTGGATTGTCGCGTGTGCATGTTGCATTGGGAGGGTTGGGTCTCTTTCTTTGACCTCCAATCCTTCGTTGGTTTGTGTTTTCAAAGAATCTATGCTTCTTTTGTTACTTTTTCTCTGGGCCTCTCTGAGTGTCTTGAGGAGTTGTCCTATTTCTGCCATCTCTTTTTGCAGATTATCCCTGTGATGTGCTGCGTGGTCGAAGTCTTCTGCGAGACAATCCTGGACCATTGTAGAAATCATTTCTCTGTCATCCTCCATGATCGTATAGTCCGGTGATGTTCGTTGTACCTTTGATTTCTTGCACACGCTTGCGACCTGTACAACCGGTCTCTTAGTTCCCCCTTGCTTCTATGTGATGGGGTTTGGGGCAGTCTCCTGCGCTCCCTTAGCTTGTTTCAACTATTCGGTGGTCTCTTTCTACCCCTTTTGGGTTCATGTCTTCTTTGACCCTTCATCTACCTGAGTCGGTTTGTTTTGGCCCGTCCTTGGTTTCTTGGGCACTGGGATTTGTGGAGGCTGTGTTTCCCCTTGCACTGCTTCTCCTTCCGCGAGTCCTTCCGGTACTTCCCGAGGAATGGATGGGATCCTCCATTCATTGGGCCATTCACTGATGACCATGTATATATCACCTTCTGTGATGCAGTAGCACATCGGTAGCCACTGATTATCTGGATCCTATCTGGGTTGTATACACATGGCTTGACGTGTAGCCCAGAAGTTAGCGATATTCCCATATTGCACGACAGCTTCTAGTGTTATTCTCCATGATCGGCTAATATATTCATGCATGTCCCATAGGTGTGCTTCAAAGATGATTCCATTGTCCTTCTTTTGTTTGGCCTGTGGCCCTGATCTCAGAAATCGATATTTCGCTTCCGCTGGCTGTGGTCTAGTAGAAAAAACTACATACTCAGGTTCCCTCCATCCCATGAAGGCTATGAGAGTGAGAAACCATGAGTAATGAAACTTTTTATTGAGTTCCTGCGTGTCCTTGTAGTCCACTTGGAACAAGTTTAGCAGATAAGGTGCCTAGCTCATGAAGGTGCCTTCTACGCATTGATCTGCAACTGTGATGACTCTTGCCGGTACTTCGTCTTTGCGACATTTTCTTAGAAACTTACAAGCTAAGATATTTGTGCCCAGTTGTGTTGTTGCATTGTTGATTTGTTTGATTATAATTCCTCTTGTCCCCCTAGCAGTGTCGTATTTCTTCTTCATTTCCTCTGCTAACGCTTTTTTCTTGGATTTATCGTCCAGAATCAGCGCAGGATCCATACCTCGGCTGGGTAATCCTGTTATCTGTGCAATAAGCTTAACTGTTATGGGGATGAGTCTGTCCAACCAGATATCGCCTCCATGTGTAACTGCTAACAACTGCTTAATGCATGCTGTCACGGATTGGACTCTACCAAAGTGTGGGAGTTTCAACAATCCTAAAATGCCTGCTCTGTCCAGTCCAACGGCCCATTGGTGTGGCTGGCTGATCGTTTCCCCAAGTTGGTTGACCACTATGTTCTTCATAAAAACCCTTGGCGCAAGTTTTGGGTACTTGGTGTCATCTGAGATGTCATGGTCGAAATATTTGATCTTCCCTACGTGACCTAGTAGTTGCAGCTCTATATGTACTCCCTCTGGTATGCGTGGTAGCACGATTTCTGCTGCCGATTTCTTTTGAGGTGAACTCGGTATCAGAACTCTATCTTCTTGCTGTGGTGGTTGGTACGAAGTTAGAACAACTCTTCGTTGCTACCCTGTAAGCCATTATGGCCAAGAAGAGGTGGTTTTCATGGTTTCTTCTATTAGTTGACCTAGGATGGGTACCTGCACCTTGTCTGGTTTCCCTTATGATCCTTGATTTTGTGTTGTGTCATTACCTTCCACGGCTGGTTCAGTGCTTTCTAGTTGTACTTCCTGTTGGGGTTTTGCTTCCTCGTTCTGAGGTTCCTTCACCTCTACTTGTGTGTCCTCTTCCATGGCCTCTACTTGTGGCTGTTGAATCTCCTCCAGTATTAGTGTAGAGATCACCGGTGGTATCTCTGGGGATGGAATCTCATTTATATCAACGATCTTCGGTTGTTGCTTCTCGTTTTCTTCCAGCGGTCCTCGTGACCTAGTTTGAACTATGGTCGGTTTGGAGGTCTGACCTGGTTCGACAGACTTTGGTGGTGCCATAGTGGTGAGTGTGGAATGTTTGTTGACTTTAGAATACTGTGGTGAGCTCTGTTTTCTCACTCTGTTCATTTGAGTTGTTGTTTCTTTCTCTCTGTTCTCCTTTTGTGAATAGACAAGTTGTTTTTGTGCTCACGTGTTGTATGGGATTGTCATGAAGCTTATCATAGATGATTCCTCCATGATGTGATTTAATTCACCATAACTGTGGGTTCAATGCATTTGTGACCATTTTGTACTTGCCATTACGTCTCTCTTGTCGTTTCCAGTTGGCGTGTTTAATGTGACGTTCCATCAGTCCTTGTCATGCCTTAATTCCACTTAGTGTTGTCCTATCATCCTACTTTTGCCAAATTTTTGTTTCCTGCTCATTTGTCTTAGGCATGTAACTGTTTCTCTTGCCTTTACGACATTCGTGTTTCAAGCGTCCTGTGGCTTTTTCGTGGCTTTTCGGTTTTTTTTTTACTGCGCGGTGGGTGGTCGAATGTCCTTGTACAACTTCAGTCGGTTCCCATTGATCATTCCTCTAAGGTATGTGCCTGCTAAATCTCTTAACTGTACAGCTCCACCGACTATTATAGATTTGACCTCGTATGGTCCTAACCAATGCATTCTCATCTTTCCTGGGTGCTGAAACGACTTGCTGTCATAGAGAAATACTCGATCTCCTTTCGTGAAAGTATTCTTCTTAATGTGTCGATCGTGCCATGCTTTGTCTTTGGCCTTCTGCACTTGTTGATGGAATCCTGCCAGGATTCGGTCTTCCTTCATTGATAGCAGTTGATTCATACTTTTCTATATTGCACCGCATTTTGTCATTTGTGTGATAGAGACTACACATAAGCTAGTCACTAAAAGTTCTAATGGCACTACCACTTCTTGGCTGTAGACGAGTTTGAATGGTGTGTTCCATGTCAACATTTTTCGTGTCGTCCTATATGCCCATAATACTGCTGGTATTTTGAGGTCCCATTCATTTCTGTTGACATTACAGATCTTTGTTAGTGCATTCTCTAGAATTTTGTTAAAGCCCTCTACTGTGCCATTCGCCTGTGGATGATACAGTGTGCTTCTCTAGTGGTGAAATTCAAATTCCTCGAGCATCGCGCAGATGGTGCTATTTATGAAATGAATGCCTTGGTCGCTCATTAAAACTCTTGGGCACCCAAACCTAGTAATTACTTGTTCGAATAAGAAGTGTGCAGTGGTCTCTGCGCTGCAATATTTTACTGGTGCGGCTTCCGCCCATATTGTTAGGTATTTCTTCATGGTGATAATGTATCTTTCCCCTATTCTCTTGGTTGGTGGGTTAATTGGTCCCACAAAGTCTATTTCCCATTTATCAAATTCCGGTAATGTCACTTGTGGTCATAGCGACATCTTGTCCCTTCTGTTGGGTTTTCCTACCCTTTGACAGACATCACATCCCTGACAATACTCTTTTGAGTCTCTATGAATCATTGGCCACCATAATCCTGTGCGAAGTACCTTCTGTGCGGTATCTTTTCCTGCATAGTTTCCTCCTGCCAATCCCTCATGGTCTTCTACTAAAATTCTTGGTCATTCGTGCTCCAACACGTACCTTAGTAAAATGCTATCTGCACCCATTTTATATAGATGTCCTATGATTAGTTGATAGTTGGATGCGCGAACAACCAAGTTCTTCTTTTGCACGGTGGTATAATATTGTTGTGCGGTACCTGTGATCAAGTACTGGATGATCTCTGCGAAGTAGTCATCAACAATATGTATGGAAAATAGTTGTGCATCCAGAAAGTTGCCTTCTAAGTTAGTGGGTTCTTATCCATTTGTGACCCGTGATAGGTGATCAGGTCCTGCATTTAGTTTTCCTGGTTTAACGATTACCTCGAAGTCAAATTCCTGAAATAATAGTAACCATCGATAGATTCTCACCCCCAACACTGGCTTGTTGACTAGGTATTTTAGGGCTGAGTGATCCGTAAACATTTTTCCCAATAGGTAGTGTCTGAAATTCTGAAGTGCGTAAACCATAGTTATGCCTTCTCTTTCCATTGTGTTATAGTTCTATTCTGAATCAGATAGTTTTCTACTTGCTAATGTTATCGGGTGATCTAAGTATCCTACTCCTGGTTGCGCCAAGATAGCTCCAAGTGCTATCGTTGATGAATCTACATGCACATGGAATGTCTTTCCCCAGTCTAGAAATACTAATATCGATGCAGTGACCATATTCTCCTTCAGGGTATCTAGACTATGTTGAAACTTGTCGTTCCATTGGTACTTTGTATCCTTCCTTAGTAGTTTTTCCATTGGTGCTATGATCTGCACATATCCTTTGATGAATTTTCGATAGTATCCTATGTGTCCTAACTTCGCTCATAGCTGGCGGACAGTTTTTGGTGTTGGTAAATTAACAATGACTGTGATCTTTGTCGGATCGACCAATAGCCCTTGTTTGCATACTATATGGACCAATAGTATCCCAAACAATGTTCCAAATATACATTTCTTTATGTTTAGTGATATCTGAAACTGTCTGCATCGTTCTAGCATCAAGCGTAAAAATTCCACATGGTTTTTCAACAGACTATATACTGTCCAATCATCCAGGTATACTTCGAGAAATTGATGGATGAATTCTTTAAATGCTGCGATAACCACTCTGGAGAATATTGTTGGTGCATTCTTTAGTCCAAATGGCATGACTGTATATTTGTAAGATCCCCATTTCGTCATGAACGTGGTCTTGTATCTGTCCTCATGTGTTATCTTAATCTGATGGTAGCCTGTGAATCCACTAGTGAATGAGTAAGCTTCGTGTCCCCCGACATTCTCTAACACTTCATCCATGAACAGTGTAGGGAATGGGTTGTGTAGGCATGCATCATTCAATTTCCTCAAGCCGACGCATATCCTAATCCCTCTACCATGTTTCTTGTCCTGTACGACCATCGGGCTTATCCATTCTGATTCCTCGACTGGTTCGATTATGTTGGCTTTAAGCATCTGGTCGATCTCCTCTTTGACTTTCTGTTTATATATGGGATTCATTCTATATGGTTGTTGTCTAATCGGTTTCGCTTCGGGTCTGAGAGGTATCTTCATCTCTCCTAGTTCTCCTGCTATACCCTTCATATCTATAAATGTTGTAGGAAATAAGTCGTTGTACTCGCGCAACAACTTTGTAATGCTTTCTATTGTTGGCCCATCCCAGTAGTCTCCAATGTTGGCCATTTTGGGATGTTCAGCTTTTTCGATGTTAACTTTCTTTACCTTAATTGGTGCGGAAATAACTTCATATTCTATGGGTGGTCCCTTCACATCTCTTTCTCCTTATACTTCTTCAATATGAATGTCATGTGGTTCATCTTCATCTGGTATTTCCTCCTATACCTGGTAACATTACAATAGTTCCTTGACTGTCTGTTTATTTCACTGTTTCTCTTCGGTAATAAGTTCTATTTCTGGTTCTTCAATGAATATGACTCTTGTGATCTGTTTTAGGGATGCATCTATGTTGGGGTTCTCGTGCTCGAACAAGAAAGTGATGGAAAAGTTTTGTTGCAATGTTGTCCATGTTGTAGTTCCTTTATGCAATTCTTGGTCTGTATACCAGTTCGCTGGTATGCCTTCTAATGTGTGAATGAAGTGGTGAGGCCATTCCTCTAGTGGGGTCATTTTCCACAACATTTTGCATTCCTCCAAGTGCTTCGCTAGTGTCCCTATTCCTTCATATCTCCGTTGTTTTTTGTTTTTATGTTTTGCACTGAACCTTATGCGCAATAACCTCTTACATTGGTACCAGTTTGTGATAGTCTCCTTGTGTGCGACCCACCATCTCGTGGGTGTGGCCTTGAGTGCTAAATCCAGTTCTAGTAGCCTTTGGTTCTCTAGAACTTCGTCTTTATATTGTGTCAAGAATGTTTCCAAATCATCTAGTCCATGGAAACTGGGTGGTTCTTTGATTTTTGTACCTATCCATCGTACTGCACGGTCTATTCTTGCACATCTACTCGTGGATACTTCGTGTAGTATTTGCTACTAGTTTTCTAGCCCAGTGTTTGAATCTGTTGCACATGACGTAATACTGTGCCAACTGAGTACCCTGTCTGCATTTGGGTTTACGTAATCCTCCTCATGTGCAATTGTTCTATACAATTGGTCGATTTCCTCTAGGTCCAGGAAAGTGGGTTCTATGAACCTCTCCCCTTCTGACGGGTCTAATGGTGCTATGACCTTGTAATCTCTGGATTCAAATGTCATTTTCCTTGTCTTAAAGTTAATTATGGTTTGGTTTCCAAACGCCCAGTCCAGACCTAGTAGTGTCGGGTACGGTCTTGTGCCATCTACTATTTTGATGACTTCAAAATCTGGTTTAGTGTGCACACCATCAATATCTACTGTTACTCCTTTCAGTCTCCTGATCGGTAGGACCCTATGCTAGTTTTCTAGTTTTAACTAAACGTTCGAATATCCCAATGTTGGATCTCCCATGCATTGCCAAGTTTTATTGGGTACCACATTCACTTCGAATCCTAGGTCGAGTATGATATCTCCCATATTGAAATCCACAATGTTAGCATTCAATCTAAATTCCCTACTTGTTCTTCTTCTTGTGTGCAGATGATTGACAATTTTCGGTTCTAACTTTTGTTCTGTCTCATTGCTACATTTCTCTAGGATGTTTTTCAATATTTTCACAGATGAAGGATCACTTAACATTTCGATGCATTATTGTAAAAAGTATTTGATGGTACTTACTTGTCCCTTGGTTGGAATTTCGTTGGTATGATCCAATGATGGTGGCATTTCGTATTCTGGGGCTCCATGGGTTGGTTGCGTAGTGGAAGTCGACGTTGTGTCCATATTCTAAAATTATTGTCTGGCTTCCTTAAAGGTCTCCTTTTCTTTGGGTGCATCGAATTGCTTCCTTGGTTTGGTTTTCTTCTTTATCCATTGGTTATGGGCGAGTTCTTTTTGGACTGTGTCATTTCCCGTCTTCGTTCCTCCACAGGTGACTATGTTGATGTTCCATCCATCCTCCCTTGCTTCGACTGAAATCCATTGAACATTCTAATTGTTTTGGTTCCTCTTTTCCTGGATATTTACTAATAGTGTCAGGCACTCCTTTGTCACGTGGTCCAATGCGCGACAGTACATACAAGTTGTTGGTGGAAGTGGGAATTCCCATGCATAATGTCTCGATTGTTGACAATTGTGACATGTGACTGGTCCTTTGCCACGTTTGAAACCTCCTATGGCTCCTCCTCCTCCTCGATAACCTACTTAGTTCCCTCTTGGTGTGTTGTGTTGTGGTTCTTGATTATACTGTGTGGTATTATACTAGGGTGGAGTCAGGTTGTACTGTGGCTATGCATTGTTGTATGGTTGCTGCACAATGTTGTACTACTGCTGCACAAGGTTGTATGGATCTGGGGCTTGATTGAACTGTGTTGTTGCTTTCCCATTCATCATTTTGGCCTATACCCTATAGGCGTCCGATGTTCTCTCCCACATCAACTCCATGGTTTTGCAATCTTTGTCATCGTGGCCTACTGACTTACAAAAGGTGCAGTAAGAATTCTTTGGAACTGTCTGGCACTTCTGCATCATCATGCAATGATAAGGTTCATGACCCGGTTTCTTGCATATCTTGCACCATACTCCTCCCTATGGTAGCAGGTTTGGCATGCCTGTTGCCATATATCACGTGAATGTTGGACATTCGTTCTTATGGTGTCCTTTCGTCCTGCATGTGGTGCACCAAACAACTTCTTGTTTGTCCTTGTTCTTTTTTTGATTCAACTGAAATGTTAGGTTGTTCAATTCCTCCTTCAATTCTTCAATAGCTGGGTTCATCTGCTGGCACTGGTTCTCTTCCAGCTGCAAGGCTTTCTGTAGAGCCTTGACTTGCATCTGAAACTTATTTCGTCGTAAGGGATATTTTAGGTGTGGGAGTAGTGTGTTGACAAATGGATGTCGGTGTTACATCTTGGTCATAAGGTATTTTAACTTCCCCTTCAATCGCTTGAATCTATGGTCAATCTCCCATACAGACTCTCATGGTTTCTGTCTGATCTCGATCATTTCGTTCATGTACCGATCCTCTGAGCTTGGCTTCTGGAACTCATTAATCAGTAGCTTCTTAATGTCTACCAGTTTCCTCTTCATCCCTAGGGCACTATTCGTGTCTAGACTCATGTACCAGTCTAGTGCGCAGTCTCTCAGTGTGATCGCTAGCTGCGCAAGTTTGGTATCTTCATCCATGATCTGTTTTGCCTCCTAGATCTTTGCACAAATGAACAAATGCTTCTCAGGGTCCTCTGCTGCTTCTCCTCGCAATTATGGTAATCAGATCGTGGGGTCGTGTCATGCCATTATAAACACTAAATTGCTACCTCCGCCGCATGGTGTAGATACTTGAATAGTGCTTCATGAACTGGCTCCTCCAGTTGTTTCTCCTGCGGTAGATGTACTTCTTGCTATCAAACTTCCTTTGAACTTCGGTTGTCTAAACGGTGGTGTTCTCTTTGGTGTATTGGTCACACATGGGTTTATGGGTTCTACACTAACATTAATATGGAAAGGATGGCTATATTCTCCTCCTGTTCTTGGGCCTCTTGTTTTCCTCTCATAGGTTGTGTGCAAGATTTCCTCAATCTTCTCCACAGCCCGAAGATCCTCTACCTCTTATTTATCGCTCGCCAAGCCCTCCCTCGTGGCTATGGCTCTTTTCTTGGTATTCACCTTATATTGGTAGGGTACTCCGCTATGTGTCATTCCTGGTGACGCCAAGATCCACTTAAGTTGGTCATCATCCATCAAGATCGGGTCAAAGAATTCCTCCTCCTTCTTGCCTCTAGCCTCAGCTTCATGCATTTATCCTTCCTCTGTTAGTGATTCCCCCCTTCCCCCATGCACGCAGGGAAGTCGAGCTATCTGATTCCATTGTCCTTACACCTTTGTTATATACCAGTATTTTAATAGAAGTATACAATGATCAAATGTACCTTTCGCGGGGTCCGCGTAGAAATTCTTGCTCCACCGCATTGTATGACTTTGTTGTGTCAACTGCAAAATCTATGATGAAGCTTTCCATAATACTGTCAAGACATAAGTCGATTGTGTGGGTGAATTTTTTGTTCACCTGTTGTAACTTCTCAATCTGTACTGGGGTCCAATCTAGCTGTTGGATCCGGTTCGTCACGTGGTTATCTTTCAACCTCAGTATCAACTCCTACAGTAGGTGGGGAAAATCACAGAAAAAGACTTCGTGTAAATATATAAACATGTATTTATTCAGATATTTGCGAGGTGTGAGGCTAGGGTTTCTATTATCCTTCTGGGAAAACTCTAGTTCTTTAGTTCTCAACCAACCTTCAATTTATACTTTCGTGGGGTTCCATGGTCTCAACATTCCCTTCTAGTGGCTCAATGGTCTTCTAGGCTCACTCATTATGTTCTCATACATTCTATCTCATCTACTCAGTCTTCTCTTGTTCCTCTTACAAAGAAAACACAACCATTTGTTGGTTCTTAGGTTGGATGGATTCTCTCTACTAACTACGTCGTAGACCCATGGTTCATATCTATAAGGGTACCAACAAATCCTAAAACTATCAGCCCTTCTGGTAAACCAGAAGGCAACACAATACACATAATGCAATGTGCAGTCTCACCCGAGATAACTTTAAATCGATGGCTACAAGACTCATGTGTTTTCATCCTACATTTGAGTATGATATAGGGGATATGCATTCTGAGCCATTAATTATGATTTGTATTACGAACTATTGTTATTATGTTTAATACTTTGATCTCGTGGCCTCTGTTCTTGGTAACTCAATAACAATTACTCAACAATATAATAACTCATTCATTCATTCTTTTCATATAGCATCTAACTAATAAAAGTATGACAAATATATGCATGCATTCATCCCATTACATAGGTATTACTATGGTCCAACCCCTCCAGGGCTACGTCCACAAATATTTGTTTCTTGGCTCTCTTATTATGGCAGTTCTATAATTCTCCCACCTCGCGCTTACAATTCTCCTCAGATGGGTAAGATCTCTGTGAGGTAAACAAGATCGCACCAAGATCCACAGCCTGTGATCTAATCCTCAAAATATACCTCCTCTCTTCCTCTTAGCTCAATTTCTTACAAAAGTATTTCTCTCATCAAAAAATTACATAAAAATAATCAGACTCTACATAGGTAGCAAACCGAACTTCTTCTTAACTCCTATGTGATACCTGCGTATCTATATTTATATCTATCGGGCTCTTCATCCATTTACACAAAAACCATTACAAAAACCCTACAAAAATCCTAACAACTACTGTCGTTAGGTCTTCCTTCTTTGCATGAGTGCTTTGCTTCCTTCCAGCTATCACCTCCTTCTTTCATGCATGTGTGTTGTGTTTCTTTCCAGTTGTCGCTTTCCTTTTACACGCTTTCTTTCCCATGATTTCTCTTCCAGATGTCATTCTTCTTTGTGAAATATTTCTTCTCCACTTCAGCCTGCTGCCAACACCGTACGACTGACGTGGCATGATGATGTGGTTTGTTGAATCAAAAGGGGGCAGCATGGCCCAATGAGGGGCCTCCATGTGTCCCAATCAGGGGTTGACACGTGGCAGGTGAGAAATGCCCAATAAAAACCCATGAACAAATTTCGAAAGAAAAAATTGGCGGGTCTTCCAAATATGGTGGACCACACCAACTTTAGCAACAAGTTGGAAGAGCTTCTAGCGAATCTGCTAAAGTTAGCGGTGGATCAAATTTATTGCAAATATATATATATATATATATATATATAACCAACATACCAAAAACAGAGTCCATTGGACTCGACCCCGAAACCTCCACCTATGCCCAAGCCTTAATACATCCACCCATAACCACTATGTCGCGGGTACCACTTGGTACATCCTCCCACAATTAATATTAAAAAGGTGCAATCTACCCAGCTATGAGGAGGAGGTGGGGACCGTACAACCTATGGGCATGCATTTTGAGGTGGTACAGTCATCATTGTAGGTTGTAGAGGGCATGAAATATGGGACAAAATTATTCTTAGGCATGGGAGTGTCAGAGTTGGATCAGAGCGTGGAGACAATCATTTTTGGGTAATTCAACACCATGAAATCAATGGTGTTGTTTGTTTTCTGATCTGAGCATTATTTCTGCATCTTGATTTCAGAATGAGGTATACTTATGTATTTTTTCAAATTATTTTGCTGAGTTAATGAAAAAGCCTACCCATTTGAGAGCAGGACCCATAGACGTATTCCACCAGGGACAAACTCTGTTATCAAGTTTTTATGTTCAGATCTGATGCTTATGTCTCTTCATTTTGAGTTTTCCATTTTTTAATGGTGCACTTTAATTTATTCTCATTTAATTCAATTATTTATAAGTCATGATGAAAAGATACCAGACATCCTTTGACCCAGAAATGAATTACCAGTCAGGCTAGTAGCTGGAAGACCATTCTCAAGAGTTAATGAGGAGATGGGGTAGGGTACCCATCTGTAAGGCTTCTAGGCTTGACCACAAATTGGGATTCACACCCATGAAACCTTGCCGAGGAAGGAAATAAATGAGGTAATTCAGGGACATAGACAGATCCGTGAGATAGAAAAGTAGAGAAAAACACTCTCCTGGGAAGAGGAGTGAAAATATTGTGATTCTGAAGTTGAGAGAAAAGTTGAGAAGAAATCTTGTTTTGGTTGTAATAATCCTGGGGTAGGGTTTCTCTACAATATGATAAATGAGGTTGGTGAGTGACTGAGGCAGTACTTGTGCATACCTCCTTGCTTGGAGTAGAGAAAACCAGACACCTGGTTTCTGTGGAAGAAAGAGAGTAACCTGCGTCCTTGAATGTTGTGGAGCAAAGAGAAAGAATCTCTCTCAGAGCATCATGGTATAGCTTGCGGGTGGTCAGTGGTAAATCCGGTAGGAGTGGTTGTGCCTATGGTTGAGAGGAAACATGCACCCCTTTCAATAGTTTCTTCACATTTTCCAGTTCTGATAAGTATTTTCATACACTATTTATTATACTGAATGTGATGATGAAATATCTGAGTTTATAATTTATTCTTTTAGTATCTGAAGAATTATTAGAAAATATCTGTGATTTCTGTAAACTATTATATCTCTATGATCTTTCAATTTATATCAGATTTAATTCTATATAGTCATGAGATACGAATCCATAGGAGAGATGGGGTATGATTGACTGAAACTCTTAAGCCCTGCCATCCCTATGAAATTTACCTTAGCGGGAATCTTAAGTCTGAATTTTGTGGGATAAGGGAGTTTTTCCCTTAGACTATTCACCCATTTGACCAAGGGATCGTGCCCAGGTCCTTAACCCAATTACTGCTAAAGGAGTAGCTCTTAGTTCCTAGAACTTCCAAAGTATCCATGTGACCAGGGTCTAGGAACCTTGCGCTAGTCCAAAAGGGGATAACTCTTTCAGCTTCGATACTTTGGAACTTGTGACTCCACAATCCTTGAAATTAGTCGAAGGATGAAGTCACGAATAGACGAGGGTCATCGATATGGGGGTTCCAAGGTAGATCTCTCTCATCCATTAGATCGAACGTAGGAAGGGAAGAGTTAAACGCTTCGTCGAAGTGCTACTTCGGGAGAATAGGAATGCTATAGCACCAAAACTACCAAATGTCGGAGTTAATATGGATCGTTGAACTGGAGGGACATGTGTCCACAGATCAACAATTATTTGAGAATCTAGGCATTTGACGATGTAGAAACGCACGGGTTTCCCCTGAAGCTATGTGATATGAATTAAATCCTGGCCATAGATTCTAGGTACATGTGGCGAAATATCTAGTGTGGTCCGGAGGGAAAGCTGGGATACACACTCATCGAATTCCCGAATGTCGAACTACCGAAGTAACGTGGACTATCAATCCTTAGATTCTTTGGGATCCTTCCGAGCCATCGATCTAAGAGACCCACCTTTGACAACCAAAATAACCAGGAACGTGTTGTGGAGTGACACATGGCCCCTACTTGTTCCACATCAAGTGTTGACCATTGAACTAGGACCGTTGGATGAGGGGGTATGTGGCAAGCGATCCTGTAGTCCGAAGATTCCGTACTCCAAAGGAAACTAAGAAAGAGTTTATGAAGTATGAAATTGCCGAAGTCGCGAGTGTCGAAGTGGATCTCCACCGTTGGTCGAAAAATACACATGGTGGAGATCCCTTAGATCTTCGGGGGATTTGCATCGAGAGGATTCGGTAAGATTCGAAGCCAAATCCATGAAGTAATGAGAACCGTGGATCTATGGATCTATGTGGGATATTACAGATTGTTAGATTGAAGGACTGAGTAGTTATCAATATATGATGATGTGGCCCGCTAACATCATCCTGGGTGATGTGGACCCATTCTATGCATGCCATGTGTCACCCCCTATCGAGGACATGTGCCACCTCTTGACCCTCATCGTGTGTCAGTTCCTCGTTCGTGCCCTCCTAGCCAACGTGGTTGGTGACGTATATGAGACTCTGAGAGTATGGGTAATGTTGAGAACTCAACACAGCCTAAAAAATCTATGAACATTTTCTATTTTGGGTACTGTTAGTCTCTAATTTTTCTTTTGATTTAGTGAGAAACTCTAATCCTAAACCCTCCCTACCTGCACTTCATTGTTTTCTTTCATTTGATTTTAATCTTTGTTTTCAGTTTGTTATGTTTTACATTTTTAGTTTTTTGAATAATTTCCTTAAGTTTGGGGAGTTAAGACATGGTTTTACAAGATGTGTCACTTCATATTCCTATTTGAATCTTGCAAATTCAAAATTTTGCCAAGTTATTAATAGCGCTACTAGAATAACATTATTCTCGTAGCGCTAATATAATCATGCCATGCTAAGTGCCAGCCACCTTGATTTTGTTATGACTACATAAATCGTGGACTGATAATCCACATGTGTCACATGATATCTCTTTAATCATTATACAATTCACACCGTTACATGATGGGATCATTCTGTACCTACAAAGACCCTTTTCAAATCAGTAAATTTCCAAACATCATTATATGATCTTGTCACTCGTCGTTCTAATTTGTTGAATTATAAGTGCGGGTATTTTCTAGAAGAAACTGTTATATGCTAACAGTTGCAGGTTGTAAATTCAATTTTCGAATAGTGTCAAGTTGCAGCATCGTTTTATTGATATGACACCGAAGAAAAGTGGGAAAATTATTAGGTTGGAACCTGAGGGTATCGAGTTGCTTGATGCATAACCACAGATGGCACAAAGGTTCAAGGATGCTGGCTGGTTCGATTTCTTTACCACTTTCAAAGGGCATGATGAACAACTTGCATATTGGAAATTGGAGGAGAACAATGGTGGAAAAAGGATCACGTATTCATGGAGTTTGTCAACCAATTATTGCTTCTAGATAAGCAAAACCTAGATTGGAAAAAGGGAGTCCCTCACAGCTGGATTAGACAAGAGTGGCATATCGTCCTGATCATAATTCACAGAAACCATAAAATTGGTTGATTCAATCCCTAAATCCTGATCCACATCCAAGAAAACAAAGAAAGGGCAAAGGGAAGAAGGCAGCCACACAGAAAAAGAGTATAACAGTTAATGAATTTTCTATCAAAGAAAAAGTAGAAACGCTTCCATTACACAGGAAAACAAAAGAGGACAAAAACTTGGGGAAGATACAAAGAAAAGGAAAATAAATTGCTTAGTATTATACAAGACCTATAACAAGAGAAACCACCATATCATCAAAAGCTTAAGCAATGCATTCTTATGACAAAGGCTATTATTTTGCAAAACCAGAAAAGCTACAGGAAATACTCTGTTTTTTACCTGTTATAGTCTTTATCTTCAAGAGAGGTTACAGAACAGCTGGAGAAGAATTTGTTGACACCAAAAGAGATTTTTGTTGGGAACATTCCCCTTCACAAAAAACTCTCTCGGTTTTTACACATCAATCACATTTTAAGAGATTCAAATTGATCTTTGAGGCCTAATTTTCTGATAAAGCTGTATGAAATACTCTGTTATTTTTACCTGTTTTAGTCTTTTTCTTCAAGAGAGGTTGCAGAACAAATGGAGAGTAATTTGTTGAAACAAAAACAGGTTTTTTTTGGGAACATTTCCCTTCACAAAAAAATCTCTCGATGTTTACAAATCAATCACATTTTAAGAGATTCGAATTGATCTTTGAGGCCTAGTTTTTTGATATTTCACAATTAATAATTTTTTGTTTTAGTCAGTAATTTTGGGAGCGGTTACAGAACATCTGGTGATGAATTTTTTGAAACCAAAATAGGTTTTGTTGGGAATGAGTCCCTTCACAAAAAACTCTCTCGGTTTTTACAAATCTATTACCCTTTGAGAGATATGAAGAGATTGTTGGACCCTATTTTTCAAGAATATGCCAGATTTATTTTCCTAAAAAATCTCATGGACAACAGTTGACAAGCCACCTCATCAATTTGAATTGGAGATCAGATTGGATATTCTCCTTGATTATTTGAAACAAGAAACTAAATATAGATGAGGAGGTTTTCAGAGCCATTTCTTTTGTATCTTGATAATTATGTATTGTTTCTATATAAACTCTGTAGAAGGAGAAGTTGGGGGTGGAAAAATTGGAGATCCAGAGGACTTTTTTGTGAAATTCCTCGTAAAGGAATTTATGTTATATTTGACACTTAATAGAAAAGGCATATGGATGGTTAGACACTCTTTTCTACTCTATTTTTCTTTCTTCATGCTTGAATTCATTATTGAGAATGCAATGCATTTGTTTCTTGATTGTTAATTAATACAGTAAAGAATTTGCTAAGGGAATTAATTTCATGTTTTGATTTCAAGCTGATGTTCTTGTTACTTTTGATATTCCGAGACAAGAATTTATGTGAATTTGAAAAATTGAAGGCTTCATATTCTCTTTTTATTATTGGTTTTATCCATCTATGTGCCTACCTTTTACTCAGTCAATGGGATATGCTATGTTCTGATCTTGATTTTCATGTTATGTTATAACCTTGAGCCAGTTTTCAACCACCTTATTCAAAAAACCAAATTATAAAAACCTCCTAAACACTTTGAAATAAACCGATGATTCCCTAGCTTGCCCTCTAACAGTCAAGTGCAACTTTAGGGACTAATAGGTACCACTCAATCTTCTTTTTTGACTATCTGCACAAATCGACAACCCAGAGTTTCCCCGACTCACTTGAGAAATTCGACATCGGCGAAAGATAAATATGGTGGAAATTGTTTGGAAAGTCAAAGTAGCCGAATATTGACCTTCATCGGCGTCAACCGATGAAATAATTTCTTTCCCACGAACAATCTCAGGAAGGATTTCACCGAAGGCCGATCCATTCGGTATCGGTAGAAGAAAAAAGGTAATAGTGAGCACCGCGCCAAAGTAAGGAGAAAAATCACCAACCTCCAACCCCCGATATATTTTAGGCATCTAAAAAATTATAATGTGTTAACCTGCAAAGAAAAAAAAAACTTTACCTTTTCCTAATACCACCCGATGTCGGCACCCTTAGTATCTAGTATTAGTATTTTCGATGCGAGTGAGGTCCCATGTAAGATCCTTATTTATTAATGAATTAATTTTATAGATGATTGTTTCTAATGATCTAGGGTCAATAACGCCATGTAAAAATCAATTGATACCAGAAATTTTACATAAGGGAAACATATCAACAAACCCACAGTGCCATAATAACAATTACATGATCTAATAATTTGTGCAATCTAATGATTTATGATGAGAAAACACAGTTAATTTTCCCATTTGCATCCATAATAAAGAATAATACATTCAAAATACTCCCGATACTTTGTATTAAAGGGGTCCTACCAAGTCCACGTCACATACAACCAATACACATCAACACCATGACCAACCAACCCGGTGGCGGTAAAAAGACAATTTTCTTTACAGCAGAAGAGAAAAATGGGATTTTGTCCAAGCATCACCCAAGAGAAGTGAAAGGCACAAGATCGCCCACTATTCCTTTCTGTGAGTTACTACTTATGCTTTGCATGGTGTTCTTCTCTCCCGCCATTTTTTGCACCTCGCGCAGATGCACAATTGTATCTTGTGCTTCCCGAAGCCGCCTCTGCAGCCAAACCATGCTTCCTATGCGACCCGACGACGATGGTATCTCCTGATATTTTTCCACTAACTGATGACGCAACTCTCTATTCTCTTGGTAGATTTTGACTATCGTTAGTTTAGCTCATTCTAATTGCTGAGCATAAATCTCGTCGGGAGAACCTGGTGCTCTTTCACCTCTTTTTCCCCTCCGACCTTCCCTACCAGTAGTCCCAACTGGAACTGACTAGTGGGTACACCTTATGGGCTCTTGAATGACTGAACATATGCCTAGCTCAGCTGGGAGGCGGTCCTCCTCCCCCTTTTTCATACCCTTTTTGGCCCTCCCTCTTCCTCGTGGTTTTGGCTCCTGAGGAAACACGGTTCTTGTCATACCTCTATTAGACGTATCCTTTTTCACCCCAATCTTCGCAGGATATGCTGACACCGTCTCGATGCCAAGACCTGCACCCTTTGTTGGACTTTTAAGAACATGGGAGGCTAAAAAATAGGAATACTAGGCATGTTGGGGCTCGGACTTGGCACTCCGACTACTCCGCAGACCCCGCCCCCTATTGAATGTGGATTCCTTTATGCAACAGCGTGACAACTCGAGCATCCATAGAGGATGGAGAAAATCTATATAGGACTTCACCAAGACAAATTCTCTATAACATAACTCCGGAGAATGTAAGCTCGACATGAGCGTAAGTTCTTCCCCAGAACTCCCCGAATTTATAGAAAAACAGAGGAGTGGAACAGAGCATGCCAATAAGACACTCACGCCCTGCAACATAGTGATTAAAGACTTGATGCACCACATCTGTTTGGTGGATGAAATCCAGAGCATGTAAACACCACCAAACAGAGTTACAGGTAACATCTAGTACGATCTTCCCGACCTTGCCCCAGACCTTCATTATCCGAATAATGATTTACATGCTTGATAATATGAATTCTGGAAGCATTTAACGGATTTCCTTTTATGGTGTCTGACCCTTTGGGAAGTATACACACACACACTCTCCTTTGATGTCTCTTTTGGGCAACAAAGGTCGAATAATTAAAATGATTATTTAAAACATTCATGATGTTGTACTTGATTTGCCACCCCTTAATACGCTGACATAATTCCTTTTAACCAAAAGAGAGACGGCTTTGGCCAGGTCATCACAAGTCATTCGAAGGAGCGCCTGAGATCAAGTAAGTATTAAATGAATGAAACTATCAGGCTACACAGGTACGTATTAGTCTTTTCAATTTATTTATGTCTTATCACAAATTGCTTTGAAATTACTAAACTCTACCATCTTAATTGCAAGAAAGAAACTTCCCCGATTACTGAACAAAGTTCATCCTATGGTTTCGTCGAAGGATTCAAAAATAACACCAAAGATGAATCATCGACGCAATAAAGGTTTCCAGGCTCTCCGTGTATGGCGTCCCCATTCAGTTATCGACTCAAGTAGCGTGTTCAAGACACCCACCAAACGAGACTTGTTGTGGGCTGAAGAATGTGTGAAGATAGCCGATACGAAGCTAGGACGAGTACAATTGTTCATGAAATACCTAATCAGAGCTCAGACTTTGTTGTAACCACTAAAATCTAGTTTGGTAAAGTTCTGAATGCATGCATTAGATATCAGAGGAATATACGTAGCCCTAATGGAACAATGCAGAGTTTGATGGGCTCAAACCTGTGAAGATCTGTTGGGCTGAGTTTGAAAGAAGTCACCCTTTTCAAGAAATATCCCGGACGGACTATCAAAGAAATTGTTGGATGCCCACGCCACGTGGTGATTTTTGTTTGGTCCAAACTGTATTTAGCCGTTAATTTCAGTTGAATTTTATGCTATAAATAAAGGCATCGACCTATTAGTCAAGGGTCGATGGTTGTTGTAAGAACTATTTCTTTTTGGTTTGTTGATAATTATTTTGAGACTGCTATGAATTGAGAAGTCCTTCTGGACCAAAGACAAGATATTTTTATCAGATGTATGTGATTGGAGTTGGATAAGAATTACTTCCTATCCTGTTCCACGAATGATGCAGTAAATTAGTAAGAGAAATCAATTATATTGTCAAGTTATCTGGTGCAATGTTTTGATGTTCTTTGCTCTAATGATGAAGATAAATCATTGTGTTGTTATGTAATGAATGTTATGGTAGATGAATTATTTTTCTTCCCATGATATTGGTTACATATGTGTTTTTATTTATGTTAGTTAGATTCTCAGGTAGTAATTGGATTCTCATTTGGTTAATGTATTATTACTAGGCCCTTTGGTATAAAATTACTGTCTGCATGTTTGAGCAGCGGGTTATCCCAAGTTAAGCCCCTTCCCAGTAGTTGAAATTTAATTTTGATGCTTGTCAAGTTGGCTTATGTTGGCTTGCATCTCTCAAACCAGCCCCACTCAAGAGAAAATACAGAAAAGAATGGTCCTACCTGAAGGGATAACCTTCATAAGAAAACACAAAGCCCATCGATAAATTGGCCGGATCGCAAGATCTGGAGAACCATTCCATCCCAAATGTTGCAGAGTCTAATTGGGCCTTGGTGGTGGGTTTGGTTCTTATTGTTGAATCAAGGGATTTAAGAACCATCAACAGAATTGGCGCTAGAAGGAGGGCCTGAGAATGAATGGATGAATATATAACTTATATAACATTTCGAACAACCTACATATTCATAATGGTCCACATGCATGTCTAGTCATCCAACAAACAACCCACACTTACTAAGTACTCCTGAAACGGGTAATTCACCCAAGTCTGAGTAAGAACGTTTTCACCTTGAAATACCCTACACCCTCCCTCACGAGGAAGTGAATCAATTCAGGAGAATCACCAGAGCCTACGCTCGACAAATTGACACGTTGTCCTTAACTCCCATCTTCCCTCGGAGAAAACAACAAATAAGACCGGTGGTTATCACTCCCGACGAAGTTTCCATACACTCCGTCGAAGAATTAAAATACTTTGCGATCAATGAAATCCAAGAACCTCTTGATCTCATCCATGAAACGCCAGCCGACAACATCCCTAAGCCTGACGACTTTTCAGAAGAAGAAGAGATTGACTCCGACTTTGAAGATATGGAAGGGAACAACGGTTGTGAGGAGGAAAGAGAAGTTCCACTTCAAGACAACCAGCCTTGGTTGGCTGCAGACATTGTGGTCATCCCTGGATGAGTACACAATCTTCCCCGACACCCGAAAAAGTGGCTCCCCAAGTACGACCCTGAAACTTTAGGTTTGCCTGAAGATGATATCAAGAAATTCATACTTGTGATTAGACTTATGAATGTTCAACATGAAGACATAGTATGTAGACGTTTTCCCTACATGTTTGAAAACTCTACTTCCACATGGTATTTTAATTTTCCGGTAGGATCTATAACTAGTTGGACTAAATTCCAAAAGGATTTTCTAGAACAATTTGCGGAAGAAGATACTACAGGAGCTCTGATGGATGAGTTGTTCGCAACCACCATGACCCCAAAATAAAGGGTCAAGGATTTAAATCAAAGATTCACGACCATCTTAAACAAGTTCCAGCCCATGACGAAACCCACTCAAGAATTGCAGATTGAGGTTTATGCCAACACACTTCCGGCTTCTATTTCCATGTTCGTTAAAAGAGCTGCCAAGAAAACCCTCGTAGAGAATTTTGAATATGCCAAGACGATATAATTTCATATGAAAGGATGTAAAAAAGGCCAAGCCTCTCTAGTAAGAAAAGAAATCCAACCCCCTCCTAGGAGAGGACTTCTTTTGACTAGACCGTCGGGGAAATCGACTGAACAAACTCCTGATAAAGTTAATGGAGATATAGAAGATATGTAGTGCATGGTCAAGAAACTATCGAATGATATTATAGACATGAAAAGAAGCGCACGGGAAGGAAACCAAGGCCAAAGACCCGATAAGACTTTCTTTAAAAGAACCCATCCTTTCAAAGCAATATAACCTCCCCTAAACAACCTAAACATTGACCTAGGGAATGTTGTGTTTGAGTCTTTCTGCACCTATCACCATGAGAACCACTTTGAAAGAGAATTCCCTCAATGGGTCCGCGCCATGAGTTTAATGGCCAATCATTTTTTGGACGAAGTCTCAATGACTGAACAGTCAAGCAGTTCGACCATGAATATTTCTGATCAGGAAGAAGTTGACCCACCATGAGACACAAGAATGTTGATATGGGATCCTGACGTAATCGCGTCTTCGGATGATCTATTTGAGTCTTGAGAACAACCCATGAAATTTTCGGTAGCACAAACGTGCAGTAAAGGTCAACCTGGCTCAAAAAATACCGACGTTGCCCAGGCCCCACAAAGTAAGTTAACTCTCGATCATCCAAAAATACCTTTCTCTCCCGGTGAAAAACCCATAAGCATCCATACCAAGAAATTTCCCAAGATGGATTACAACGTAGTCGAAGATTTGAAAAAGTTGAAGGCTAATATATCAGTTATGGATATATGTAGGATTCCTTGGCAGAAAGACTTTATGTTGCAAGATATGAGTTTGGTAGAAGACCCGACTACAGGAAACAGACAGAAGAAGGATCTTTCCTCAACAGATTTGGCAAGCAAGCCAACCATAAATACCTACTCAGAAGGTAGGAAGGAGAAGCCTTTTGTACCACCTTTCCTTTTAACGTTCGAAGTTTTTAATAGGGATCTTCACAATTGCTTGGTGGATTTTGGGGCGTCCTCTAATGTAATGCCCTTGGCCGTTTGTAATAAACTGGGTGTTGTCCCTTGTTGGAGTTACTTCACACACACCTAGGATTTATTTTTCCTAAGGTTATTCCTTGTTTATTAGTCATAATTAGTCATTATCCAGTCTCCTATATTTTAGGGGAGAATATTCCACCTGGAGAATATTCTCTTTCAGTTGACACTTCAATTTGACTAGTTGAGTTGAGTTTATATGTTGCATTTGTTTTTTCACCATGCAACATTGGGATCATCACCAACTCACTACTCTTTGTTTAGTCAGTTAACTGAAGACTAATCGACTAGTTAACTCAGCTAGGTGGTAGTTCACTCCCATAACTGCCTGAGAGACTAGACTAGGTGGCAGTTTACTCTTGTAACTACTGGTGTGTGTGCAAATCAATATAGACCACCACTATGGCTCATTAGTTGCTCATTTATCCTATATCTATTGTAAATTATTCACTCTTTGTGTGTGGAATATCGTTAATGAGAATTCTTCCATTCTTTCTCTCTTGCTTCTTCTTTCTCAAATTCTCTCTGCAAATGTGTGTAGTATTTTCTAGCTAGATCGATTATGTGCAGGTTCAACACATTTACATGGAATCAGAGCCGATAGACTACTAAGCAAAAGCTACACCAAATAATTTTTTGCAGGTACAAAAGATTGAAGACAACGAAAAGATGGATTATTCGCCGGAAATACTTCTCACGCCTCATAACTATTTGGAATGGAAGCCAAAAATTCTGCTTCATCGTAGATGTAGAGGCTTGTACCAAATTACTATGGAAATGGAAGTAGAGCCCAATTCTGCTGATGAGAAAAATGACTTTCTCAATAGACAAGATACGGCCATAGGAAGTATTGACATGTCTGTTTCTCCCGAAATTTTCCATCAAGTATATGAAGAATCACAAGGATCAACTCCAAATGAATTATGGACCAGATTGGAGGTTCTATTTGGGAATAAAGAATATTGTGAATATTTCATGCAGGAGTTCGAACAGATAGAGCCAGAAGAGAAGCCATCAGAAGATCAAGCCTCTTATTATGAAGAGTCTTCTACAAACGTTTTTGCAGAAATTAGTATTCCAGTAATTGAAGATGATGCCTACTCCATTTCATAATTATTTTTTGAAATTCATGTGGAATATATATGGCATGCATCTCAGGAGTCACGTGCAGACACTTTTGCATGCACCATGCATGCATGTCAGGAGACAAAAAGAGAGACATGCAAATCAGACTCCATTCTGATATTTTCTTAGCACAATTTGTAGAAACAAATTGGATATTTGAATTCCTCTCGGGAAAATATCCAATTTCAAAAAACAAATTTTCTGAAACAGAGTCCGAAAAGTGAAGTTATGATCGTTTCAAAATCAACAAAATTTCTACGTTTTTATGGAAATGGCCGCACGGTTTTCAAAATTTCATCCAAAATTTATTTGGATATTATTCATTACAAGAAGATAAAGTGGATATGTGTGGAAATATCAATGATGAATATACTTCATCATATCCGTGCAGATAT
>ML776944.1:1344310-1359679 GCA_009831015.1 Picea engelmannii
TGGTTTTGTCACCATGCAACATTGGGATCATCACCAACTCACTACTCTTTGTTCATTCAGTTAACTAAAGACTAGTTGACTAGTTAACTTAGCTAGGTGGTAGTTCACTCCCGTAACTGCCTGAGAGACTAGACTAGGTGGCAATTTACTCTTGTAACTACTGGTGTGTGTCCAGATCAATCTAGACCACCACTATGGCTCATCAGTTACTCATGTATCCTATATCTATTGTAAATTGTTCACTCTTTGTGTGTGGAATATCGTTAATGATAATTATTCCATTCTTTCTCTCTTGCTTCTTCTTTCTTAATTTCTCTCTGCAAACGTGTGTAGTATTTTCTAGCTAGATCTTTTCTATGCAGGTTAAAAACATTTACATCCCTCTCATAAGTGACAAGCATGTCATACAACTAGACAGAACCCAAGTCAAAGTTATGGGAGAACTCAAAGATGTAATGATCAGGATAGTGACACATCCTAATTTCGTGCAAATAATTGACATCATTGTAGTAGATATCCCAGAGGCATATGGACTACTGTTGAGTCGTGACTGGTCTGAAAATATGAATGGATATTTTAGTACGTACTAGGAACACCTTTGGTTACCACTAAAGGGATACAAGATCATGATCAAAATCAACAAAGAAAGATATCTGAAGCATATGATCACCGACCTAGAAACATCGAACGAACCCACGTCTACCAATTTCCCGATATTGGGCAATTACTCCTTTGATTACCACTTTGGGGACTTTTCTCCTCTAGTGTCCATTGTTCCTCTTACCCAAAACTCTGAAATAATCTTTCAAGAGGAACCACTGACGCCGATAGAGAACACTCTCTTTTGCAAAATTCCTATGATCAAGCTTACGGGACAAGAGATCAGTAAGAAATAAATTGGTATAGAACAAAGAAAGGGCGATTACCTTCAATAGATTTGGACCCTCTTATTTGATGGATATAAATAACAAGAAGGGTCAGGAGCAGGGTGTATCCTTATCAATCCTAAAGGATGACATTATTTCATATCCTGCAAGCTAGAATTCGAATGTACCAACAACACTGCCGAATATGAATCTTTAGTGCAAGGATTAAAGAAAGCCATAGAACTGGGTGTCAAGGAATTGAAGGTTTTTGGGGATTCTGAGATCATTTTTAGACAAGTGAGGAATGATATTCATTGTAATTCGCCTCATCTTAAGAACTACCAGTAGGAGGTGGATAGGCTAATAGAGCGCTTTGACACTTTCAATGTTACTGCAATCCTGAGAGCAAAGAATGTTCTTGCCAACTCTTAGCCACAGTCGCGTCCCAACTATCGCCTTTAGAAGATTATGAAGCCTCCCTATTCACTATAGAGATTCTCTACAAATCGTCGATGCCAAATAATATTTCCAATTGGAAAGTCTTTGAAGGTGACAAGAAAATCATAAACTTCTTGACCAACCAAGACAATTTCAAATACCTAGCCATAGATGATGAAGAGTTCCGAGAGAGAACAACTGAAACTAATCCCCAAACAAGACAAGATGTTGGAAATCTGAAGGCTCACACAATCCCAAAGGGAGTAGCTAATCTAGAAAGTCTGTTTGATTTAAAGGATCATTTTAAAGGACCCAAAAACGTGAAGATTGGTAGCTCTTGCCCCCTCCATGAAACTATGAATCTTGGGACTCCAGAGAACCCAAAGAATGTTAATCTCGACAAAACTATGTCTAAGGAAGAGAGGAAAGCCTACCTCAAATTATTCATATAATACCAGGATGTCTTCGCATGGTCCTACAAGGATTTGAAAACGTATGATACCCGCATTATTCAACACACCATCCCGTTGAAACCCGAAATGAAACCTTTCCAGCAAAAGATCTGGAAGTATCACACGTCCCTAGAGCCTCTCATGTATCAGGAATTAAGGAAGCTTCTAGATGCGAGGATAATTTTTCAGGTGAGACATTCTGCCTAGGTGGAAAATCTCGTTCTGGTAAGGAAAAATTCGGGCGAAATCCGAGTATACGTAGATTTTTGGAACCTCAATAGAGCTTCAGAAAAGGACAATTATCCAGTCCCGCCGATGGAGAAACTCTTGTAGACCGTGTCGAGATTGAATATTTTTTCCTTAATAGATGGCTTCTCAGGCTACAACCAAGTGTTGGTTTCAGAGGAATATCGTTTAAAGACCATCTTCTAAACCAAATGGGGAACCTTCACTTATAAACACATGCCTTTTGGTTTAATCAACGCAGGAGCAACCTTCGAAAGGGCCATGGACGTGGATTTTCGGGGGCTTATTAATAGGTGCATGGTAGTATATTTAGATGGCGTAACAGTGTATTCGAAGAATAGGGAAGAACACATCCAACACTTAACTCATATTTTCGAAAGGTGTTGAAAATACGGTATATCGCTAAACCCTAAGAAAACCATCTTCGGTGTCGAGGAAGGTAAGATTTTAAGTCATATTATACCTCAAGCAAGTATCTGCATAGATCCAGAATGAATTAAGTCCATAGCTCAACTCTCGCTACCCCATAACAAGAAATCCATGGAGTCCTTTTTCAGACAAATCAACTTTGTGAGGAAATTCACCCCCGATTTCGCCGAAATTATCAAACCCTTGCAAAAGATGATTCACAAGGATGCCAATTTCAAGTGGGATGATGAGCGAAAAGACGCTTTCAACAATATCAAAGTTTCCATATCCCGAGCTCCGGTGTTGCGAAGTCTCGATTTTAATGGAGACTTTTCCCTTTAGACTTTTTCTTCCAACCAATCGCTAGCGATGGTTTTGACCTAGAAAGATGATGAAAACAATGAAGCCCTAATGTCATTTATGAGTACTAATATGCAAGGAGCCGATCTCAATTATCCTACCATAGATAAACAGGCCTACACGGTCTACAAGGTAGTAAATCATTTCAGGTCCTACATTCTCAAAAATCACACTAAGGTGATTGTGTCGCACCCTGCAGTCCGATCCTTGTTTACCCAACAAGAAATGGGGGAAATAAGGGGGAACTGGATGGTAGTAGTCCAAGAATTTGATCTAGATATAAAACCTGCCAAGATAGTAAAAGGACAAGGTCTGTGTAAGCTCGCAGTCGAAGCCCGTGATCAAGCAAATGGAGATTCCGGGTGGGAAAACAAAATGGAACTATGGTGCAACGAAGTCGCATACATCTCCCCAAGAAAAGACTCATGGTACAAGGATTTGACTTATATTTTGCATCACGGAGCTTGTCCCGAGAACCTCAACCCTAAGGAAAGGAGAGCCCTAAGATTGAAATCTGCACAATATCGTCTTATAAATTTGGTACTCTTCCGGATCAACTATGATGGGGTATTATTGAGATGTCTCGAACGAGAATACGTGGACAAGGTGTTGACAAAACTCCATGACGGTCCCGCCAGATGACACTTTGTAGGGAACACTACCTACCATAAGATTCTGAGAGCCAACTATTACTGGCCCACCTTGTTTAAAGATGCTCATACCCATGCTAGGAACTGTAAGACTTATCAATTAAGTGCTGGAAAGGAGAAAAGGGCAGCAATCCCACTTCATTCCGTGACTATCTCCAGACATTTTGAGCAGTGGTGGTTGGATATCATAGGAGAAATTACTCCTAGATATTCAAAAATCCACAAGTACATTCTTACTGCTACCGACTATTTCACCAGATGGGTAGAGGGCATTCCTCTGACTCATGTAAATGAGAAGGTAGTAATCCAATTTATAGAACAACAACTAATCACAAGGTTTGGCATCCCCTTTGTTATGATCTTTGATAATGCAGCCTACTTTTCTTCTACCCTATTGACTAATTTTTCTCTGGATAAAGGAATTATAATCAAGTACTCTGCAAATTACTACCCGTAGGGAAACGGTGTGGCAGAATCGACTAATAAAAACCTGGTAAGGATACTAAAGAAGATGGTTACAGATAACCAGAGAAATTGGCATAATCAACTTCATAATGCCCTATGGTCCAATAGGGTCACACCCAAAGAAGCCATAGGAAATTCCCCATACTTCTTAGTCTATGGGAAATGACCTATCTTCCCGAATGGGCTCTATATTCCATCTCTTCAATTGGCCCAAGACTCCCATGAATAACCCTCGTTAGTCATGAAACAGAGAATCGACACTCTGTTCATGTTGGAGGAAGAGAGAGAAAAGGCTAAGTCAAAATTCCTAGCTCACCAATAGATAGTGAAACGATGGTTTGATAAGCATAAGGCTAAAGAAAATATCTTTGAGGTAGGAGACTTAATTCTTAAGTGGGACAAAGCAAACAAACCTAAGGGAAAACACTCTAAGTATCAAAGCCTATGGCTTAGACCCTTCCAAGTAGCCGAAATAATTGGGGTAGGTACCTATCGATTGCAAAACCTGAGGGGGGAACTTGACGCCCTCCCAGTAAATGGCCAAGCCCTAAAATGATACTTTCATTGAATAATATTAAAATAATAATAATAATAAATAAAATAAATAAATAATTATATTGTACTATAACTAGATATGAATAAATTGTGTGCAGGAAGCAAAGAGGAATCAAAGATTTTTCATTCGCCCAGTGAATCGCCATTTGTTGAACACTCAACACACCCTAAAAAATCTATGAACATTTTATTTTTTGGGTACCACTCAATCTTCTTGTCTGCACAAATCAATGACCAAGAGTTTCCCCGACTCACTTGAGAAATTAAGCATCGGCGAAAGATAAAGATGGTGGAAATCGTTTGGAAAGTCAAAGTAGTCGAGTACTGACCTTCATCGACGTCGACTGAAGAAAGTGTTTCTTTTCCACGAACAACCTCAGGAAGGATTTCACCGAAGGCTGATCCATTCGATATCGACAGAAGAAAAAAGGTAATAGTGAGCATCGTGCCAAAGTAAGGAGCAACATTGCTGACCTCCGACCCCCAATATATTTTAGGCATCGAAAACATTATAATGTGTTAACCTGCGAAGAAAAAAAAAAACTTTACCTTTTCCTAATACCACCCGATGTTGGCACCCTTAGTATCTAATCTTAGTATTTTTGACTCGAGCGAGGTCCCAAGTAAGATCCTTATTTATTAATGAATGCATTTTATAGTTGATTTTTTCTAATGATCTGGGGTCAATAACGCCACGTAAGCATCAATTGATACTAGAAAGTTTACAGAAGGGAAACATATCAACAAACCCATAGTGCCATAATAGCAATTACAAGATCTAATAATTTGTGCAATCTAATGATTTAGGATGAGAAAACATAGTTAATTTTCCCATTTTCATCCATAAGAAAGCATAATACATTCAAAATACTCTCGATACTTAGTATTAAAGGGGTCCCACCAAGTCCGCGTCACATACAACCAAGCCACGTCAACACCATGACCAACCGGCCTGGTGGCGGTAAAAAGATGATTTTCTTTACAACAGAAGAGAAAAATGGGATTTTGTCCAAGCATCCCCTAGGAGAAGTGCAAGGCACAAGATCGCCCACTATGACTTTCCCTAAGTTACTACTTATGCCTTGCATGGTGTTATTATCTCCCATTGTCTATTGCACCTCACGTAGTTGCACAATTTTATCTTATACTTTTTGAAGCCGCCTCTGTAGCCAAAACGTGCTTCCTACGCGACCCGAAAATGACGATATCTCCTAATCTTTCACCGCTAACAGATGTCACAGCTCTTTGTTCTCTTGGTAGAGTTCGACTATCGTCATTTTAGCCCATTCTAACTGTTGAGCAGAACTCTCATCAGGAGAACCCGGTGCTCTTTCACCTCTTTTCCCCCTCTGACCTTCCCTACCGATAGTCCCAACTGGAATCAACCAGTGGGTACACCTTATGGGATCCTCAATGACTGAACGTACACCTAGCTCATCTTGGAGGCAGTCCTCCTCCCCCTTTTTCATACCCTTTTTGGGCCTCCCTCTTCCTCACAGTTTCAGCTCCTGAGGAAACACAGTTCCCATCATACCTCTGTTAGATGTATCCTTTTTCACCTCGAGCTTTGTAGGAGATGATGACATCGTCTCCATGCCAAGACCTACACCCCTTATTGGACTTTCAATAACATGGGAGGCTAACAAAAAGGAATCCCAGGCACGTTAGGGCTTGGACCTGGCACTTCGGCTACTTCGCAGACCCTGCCCCCTATTGAACGAGGATCCCATTATGCAACAACGTTACAACTAGGGCATCCACAGAGGATGGAGAACATATATACATGACTTCACCAAGAAAATTTCACTATACCATAACTTCGGAGAATGTAAGGTCAGCATGAGCTTAAGTTCTTCCCCAGAACTCCCCGAATTTATAGAAAAAAAAGGAGCGGAACGGATCATGCCAATAAGACACTCGTGCCCCGCGACATGGTGATTAAAGACTCGACGCACCACAGTTGTTCAGTGGATGCAATCTAGAGCATGTAAACGCCGCCAAAAAGTGTTACAGGTAATGTTCGGTATGATCCTCCCAACCTTGCCCCAAACCTCCATTATCCGACTAATGATGTTTTACATGCTTGATAATATGGATTATGGAAGCATTTAATAGATTTCCTTTTATGGTGTCCAACCCTTTGGGAAGTATACACGTGCACGCTCGCCTTCAATGTCTCTTTTGGCCACCAAAGGTCGAATAATTAATATGAATATTTAAAACGTTCATGATGTTGTACTTGATTTTCCACCCCTTGATACGTTGACATAATTCCTTTTAACCAAAGGAGCGATGACTTTGGCCAGATCATCACAAGTCATTCGAAGGAGCGACTGAGATCAAGTATTAAATGACTGAAACTAGTGGGCTACACAGGTACGTATTATTCTTTTCAATTATTTACGTCTTATCACAAATTGGTTTGAAATCGCTAAACTCCATTGTATTAATGGCAGGAAAGAAACTTCCTCGATTATCGAACAAATTTCATCCTATGATTTTGCCGAAGGATTCGAAAATAACACCGAAGATGAATCATCAATGCAATAAAGGTTTCCGGGCTCTCCGAGTGCGACCTCCCTGATCAGTTATAGACTCAAGTAACGTGTTCAAGACACCCACCGAACGAGACTTGCTGTGGGATGAAGAATGTGCGAAGATAGCTGATATGAAGCTAGGATGAGTACAATTGTTTGAGAAATACCTGATCAAAGCTTGGACTATGTTGTAACCACTAAAAGCTAGTTTGGTAAAGTTCAGAACGCATGCAGTAGATATCAGAGGAGTATATGTAGCCCTAATGGAACAATGTAGAGTCCCATGGGCTCAAACCTACAAATATTTGTTGGCCTGATTATGAAAGAAGTCACCCTTTTCAAGAAATATCTCGAATGGACTGTCAAAGAAACTGTTTGATGACCACACCACATGGAGATTTTTGTTTGGTCCAAACTGTATTTAGTTTTTAATTTCGGTTGAATTTTATGCTATAAATAAAGGCATTGACCAATTAGTCAAAGGTCAATGGTTGTTGTAATAACTATTTCTTTTTGGTTTGTTGATAATTATTTTGAGACTGCTATGAATTGAGAAGTTCTTCTGGACTAATGACAAGCTATTTTCATCAGATGTATGTGATTGGAGTTGGAGAAGAATTACTTCCTATCCTATTCCATGAATTATGAAGTAAATGAGTAAGAGAAATCGATTATGTTGTCAAGTTATCTGGTGCAATGTTTTGATGTTCTTTGCTCTAATGATGAAGATAAATCGTTGTGTTGTTATGTAATGAATGTTATGGTAGATGAATTATTTTTATTTCCATGATATTGGTTACATATGTGTTTTTCTTTCTGTTAGTTAGATTCTCAGGTAGTAATTGGATGCTCATTTGATTAATGTATTATTACTAGGCCCTTTGGTATAAAATTACTGTCTTCATGTTTGAGCAACGGGTTATCCCAAGGTCATCCCCTTCTCAGTAGTTGAAATTCAATCTTGTTGCTTGTCAAGTTGTCTTATGCTGGCTTGCATCTCTCAAACCAGCCCCACTCAAGAGAAAATACAAAAAAGAACGGTCCTACCTGAAGGGAGAACCTTCACAAGAAAACACAAAGTCCATTGATAAATTGGCCAGATCACAAGATATGGAGAACCATTCCATCCCAAACGCTGCAGAGTCTAATTGGGCCTTGGCGGTGGGTTTGGTTCCTGTTGTTGAATCAAGGGATTTAAGACCCATCAACAGGTAACTTTAGGAGTTTGGGGATTTTGGGGCATGTTATAATTTAGGAAAAACCAACACCAAACTCCGAACGCCGATTACTGAAGGGACAAGGCCATGTGGTGAGATATCGAAAGTTCAGGAGTTTGGGATAGTATGATAAAAAAAAAATTTCAATGAGAATCGTCGATTGGTGAAGGATGAAAGTATAATGATGATAGTCGATCGTTGAACGTCAAACTCCATAGGGCTAGGGGCATGTGGCGAGATTACGGGACTTCGAGATATTGGTAGAGGATGTGGACCATTGATCTCCTCCAATGTTTGGTGATCTGAGAATTTGACAACACTTTTGGAACTCCTGAAGTCCATGAACTTTCGAAGTGTCGAAACTTTTTCTAACACAGGCTCTTAACTCTCAGTTTTTAGCTCGAGGTCATCAGGAAGATCCCGCTAGCTGGGTCAAGCGCATAGTAAGTGATGTAATTTTCAAGGAAGTTGTTTAGGAGGGTTTTTCTTAAGTAAGGGACATGTTGGCACAGGGGTAGACCCAGGGTTCAATGCTACAACAATGCACCAACAAAACCCTAACTACCGACCCTTTCGACAACACCCGTGAAGCAGATGAAGTCTCACTCGAGGTAGAGACAGGGGTGGTTGCAGGACTACAGTGTCTGCAACCTTAGCTGGGACACAGATCTATGAATGTAACACCTTAAAAGAACACTTAGCAATTATATTTCATCAATACCTAGTTTATTCTACAGCATAGTTAAACCCTAACCAACAGACCGACGCAGTATTCATATAGATTCAATAGATCCAAGCACTAAGCATACAAATAGAGGTTAGATATAGAATTCATTCACATCATTCAACACTAATATATCATATCATATTCATCTATCATCTAACATCGCACTAAGCATTGAATCACATAAAAAAAAGCACAAAGCATTCACAACACGGGATATACATGGTTCACCCCCACCTTGGGGCTACGTCCACCAAATATTCGTCTTCTTTATTAGCTTCTTCCAACCTTCTTACATGCACAGAGCCTCAATATCAACTTCATAGAGGATAGGAGATCTGCACACTCTTCGCTAGATCCTCCTTCTCCAAGCTAAATTACAGCACAAATCCTACATACAGTCTCTTACGGTCACTTGCACTTAGCTCTACAAGTCTCACACAGTATGCATAAAGCCATTATAGTTACCACTTTCACTTAGAAATTAACACTTAGCACTTAGCACACTATCCTCTTCTTACATCACCTAGCTACTTATTTATACTTTACAAAATAGGCCTAAACATGGGTAAACCCATGGGCCAATATTCCCATACCCGTTACATAAGCCCAAAACCCAAAAATCTATAAAAGAGGGGTCGTTATCCCATGATCTCCACTTCATATTGTGCTCCGCCTTCAAAAACCTGTCGATGTCCCAAAACTAGGTCAAACATGACCAAGAATCTTCAAAACTTGGTCAAGGGCCAACAGGCCCCCAACACTCACTTGTGACTCATCCCGAGTCACTTTTATCTAGGTATCTCTGCTTCAAAAGCCTTAATCTTAGATAAAGCTACTTCAACCTGTTGTTGTGCCATAGCCTCCTATTCAGCGAACTCTTGGACGACTGCTTCGTTGATAGGTCCCTCTAGGCGTTGTTCAGCTGCAGTGACGATTTTCTCCAGTTCTGCTCCTCGGCCTTCAATCTCTGTGAATAGTTGGCAAGCCTCATCTTGTATAGGTTGGAGCCTCTGAGTCACTTCCATGACTCTTTTTTGCATGGTGTGGACCTGTTACTAAGCACTACGTTGTTCTTGGGATCTCTTCATCCTCTCAATGGCTAACAGGGGCTTCAATTGTGCCTGTACTATTTCTTCTTGCTGCTTCACCTCCTGGAGCAGTGACTCCAGTGGCTTTAGTTCTAGATTCTCAGTGAGTCTCTCATACGTCTGGGTAATGCGATCACTTAGTTTCTTGAATTCCATGGCAAGGGCCTTTATTCTCTCAATTGTTCTTCGAGCGGTTGCATCTCTTTGATCTCTCACATCCTGCGGGGTGTCGAGCACTGCGCGGAGCTCTAAGTCTGCTATTCTTTGTTGTAGCTGCTAGATATCTTCCACGAGCTTCTCTACTTGATGCTCGAATCGGTATTTTGCCTTTGGCTCTAATCCTGTCACAGAGAGAAGTTCTTTGTTAACTACTTCTTTCACTTTGAGTTTCTCCGTGAGCAATTGTTCCTTTTCTTCCTAAATCTGTGCTTTCTCCTTTTCAAAATTCATCTGGAGAACAACCTTCTCCTGCTCTGCAAGTCAATGTTGTTCTATGAGTGCTTCTTTCACTTGCTGCAGGGCCTGGGTGGCTTGTTCAGTTTCTTCTTGTGCACAACGAAGGCGAGCTTTGGTCACATCAGCTAGTCGACGAAGTTGGTCTGGCTCATATCCCAACTCTAGTAGGAGCGCACTGGACACTGTGTGACTAGATTGAAGGGCTTGTTGTACCCATTGAATTTCTACCTCGATTCTGTAGTACATATCCTCCTTCTTGGCTTCTTTTTTCTGCAATATTTCCTACGAGGCATCGTTTACAACTACGATGATGAAGTCAAAGTCATTGACAGTGAGAACAGTCTTCATCTTAGTCACAGTGGCTCTGGATTTCTTCCGGGAAGAGGGTTTCAGGGGAGAAACCTTCCTCTTCATCAAGGGATCGACCTCATCTATAGGCGGTGTTACTTCGCCTTTCTTCTACTCATATTATTTTCCATTGATCTCTTCTACCTCGTCATCACCCCCTCATCTAGGTGATACTGAAGCAGTCTTTTCTAAGGTGCTGCTTAAGTCTTGGACTTCTTCAGTCTTCTTCCTTCTGCTATTTTTGGGTGTGTCATGTTCTATGTGAGCATCCTCCAGGCTGTCAAGTTCAATATCAGACATCTCTGCAGGGTTAGAAAGGATAAGGAAGCTGGCTGACCATTCCTTAGTTATCTCCTCGAGGTCCTCTTCTATGAGCTTGTAGTATGACTGAAGCTCCTCCTTATGTTCGTCTGCTCATGCAGTAATATAGATGAAGTGTTGATATGCGCAAAACTTCATGAGGGGTTAGAAGCACTGTAGGGTGTTCGACGTCATGCAAGGTTTGACTTCGATATCCCTCTTCAGCTGGAGGTAGTATGTGTGAAAGACATCGCTTGACTACCATTTTTTTCCTATCACTCGAGTACCAGAGCATGGTGAACTTCACAGCAAGTGGATCGAACGGTTCAATGTCCAGGAAGGTCGCACCTTCCGGCATCTCCCAAGAAACAAATGCGATGAGGATCAGGAGCCAGCTAAATTGGAACTCGTAGCCATGATCCTATGCTTCATGAAAGTCTAATTCTAGTTGATTAACTAGGTACTTTTCCTAGTTCATCTGTATGCCTTCCACTCATTTCTCCGTGAGGTCAACGATAAAGCCTGTGACCTGCATGGGTTTTTTCTTTCTTACTAGATTTCTTGCGATTAACTAACATGCTAGGCGCACTGCGCCATTCTGGATGGAGGCTACCTTGTAGCCTCACATCCCCTTCTCCACATCGTTGTATGTATCCTTGATCTTCTGTGCCAACGTGCGATATGTGGCTTTTCCTCGATAGAAATCCTATGCGTTGGGTCCTTGCATACTAAATCTGGTGATCTTATGGATGAACATCAAATTGACTATGATACGATGGTCTAGCTATAAGTAGTCGCCATGGTAACATGAAAGTAGGAGCTTGACACGGGCGTTAACTTCATGGTTCCTTCCAAAGTGTGGGATTTTCATTACATTCAACAGGGTGGATTGCGCGAGGTTCATCATCTATGGCCGGGGGATTATTTTCGAGTTCTTCCCATTTGTCCTGGTAAAGTATTTATATGGGGCAAATGTACTATGGTTCTTGTGGTCCTCTAAGTTGAAGTAGTTGAACTTGAATGTTGCGATCTTGTCCTACTGTGCTCAAACTGCGTGTATCCCCTTCGGAAGGTATGCAGTAACCATGGTATACTCAAAATATATCGGTACACTATCACGACTCACCGCGCCAGCTAGAGGAAGGATGTAGTCGAGTGATATGGTTGGTATTAGCTTTGCAGTTGTTAGGTCATCTCTGTGCTTGGTTCTATTTTCCGCTGCTGGTCGGGATGGTCCGGAATCGCGAGCAGTCGATGAAGAGGCTTTAACTCCTCTCGTCAAGGATGCTTGTATACCCTCAAAAATTACTCTTTCAGACATTACTCTTTCAATAATGAGGTCGATGAGTACCTCCTTCACAGACTCTTCGACTGCGCTAAGTTCTTCGGACATACACGCTCATGGTTGAATATATCAGGTTTGAAGAATAATTACTCAATGCAACAGGATGGATAGCGATAGCTTGATGATCACTACATGAAATAAATTAATCTGTGAGATTAGATAATAATAGTTGGAAAAAGTGTTCTTGGTGCAAGGTTCAACGGAATAAGTAGATAACTAGGCAACAGATCTTCCCAATGGGTGAGAAGACTTCATTAAATCTGTTATGTCTGTTACGACATGGTCCCAATGGTCTGATGGTGAGCTTTCTGACCATAAATTCCTTTCTACCCATTCGGGGTATTGATAAAATGCTTATATTGTTCCCAATGGCTATATTGCTTCTCCATGGCGAAGTGCCATGTGACGTTGTTCTGATATCCTGACAAAGTTCAAATTCTGGAGTCCTTCCTTCTGCACAGTTCCCTCTATAACTTTCTGTAACTTTTCGATATTTGATCTCTTCTTTCTTAGTTTTCTATCCTGCTTTCCAGTGAGCTTCATCTCGATATTCCTCTTCCCATTCTGATTCCTATCTCCTCTTGGCATAGTAACTTCACTTTGTTGATATTATTTCCTAGGATTCAATGGAAATACTTCTTTTGGGGTAGGTTCTTCAGTATTTTGTGAGTCTTGTTGTGTTCTTCTAATGTCGACATCCAAGTCTCTGGTTTTAAATAGCTTCGATCTGTACTCCCTTTCTACAATCAAGTGTGTGATCTTCCTAGTCATGAAATCTTTAAATTATTTCTTCTTCTTCTCTAAGACTTCTTCATCTTTCCTTATGGCCTGATCCCTCTCAATCCAATGTTTTCCTAGTAACACAGAAAATGGGGCGTTGTTCTCAATAAATTTAACAACTTCAAATTGTTCCTCTGTCGAAGTTCCATGATCCCTCATAGATATCTGGGTGAGGTTCCCACACAGGGTTATCAACTTTCCTCTAAATAATCCTATTCCCCCCAATGAAGGAATCATAACAGACTTTCCTAAGGTTTCCCAAGTTCTTTCTGTCATAATATTCACCTGTGTTTCTTCATCCAGAACATAGTCAATGTTAAAGTCTTCTATTCTTGCTTCTATGTACTCTTTTTCTTTGAAGATCTTTGATAAGTTGATATTTCGGTGTTCATTCAGGGTTTCTTTCATTTGCAACAATAGAGTCTCTGATTCTTTCTGGGGTTCTTCCATGGTCTTAGTGTCTTGACCTTCCTTAGGGTCTTCTTGGATCATATTCATTCTTTCAACCTTAACAATCATTCTAGGGCAATCCATAACTTCATGATCCACAACTTTACAGCAAAGACAACTAGGTCTTCTACCAGGGCATTCCTTAGCAATATGTCTTGGTCTTCTGCAACTGTAACAAAGAGTTAATCCTCTCTTTCTTTTAAATGATCCCCAACCCTTCCTGTACTGCGCACTAGGATCATAGTAACTAACCTGCAAAAAACTATTTCTAGGATCCTGCATCCATTTGTTAGTCCAAACATTCTTTCTATGCATAGATATAACATATCTTTCATTATGTCTATCAGATCTACTCATATCAAACATCTTTTCTTCTAGTTGTACCCTAGTTTTCAGGCTAGGAATTTTTTTATCAAACATACCTAGATTCATACTCTTGAAACAAAAATTCCCACTAATGTTACTTTCAGCAGAGCACAAAGCTTCTGGATCTAAAAATTTTCACTATTCTTACCTCTATCAGAGCACAAAGCATTCAGATATTACCTCTTTTCGTCAGATCATACTTCTTTTCTTATCATAGAGATTTATAGATCAAGTAGAATACTGCGCACTAGGGCAACAGATCTACACACAGAGCTTTCACAGTTTCAGGTCAGATCTTCACACAAATCTCCTTCTTTCCTTAGTTCCCAGCAATAACATTTTTAGTTCATATATTCGCACAGAGCTCCTTCTTTCCTTAGTTCCCAGCAATCTCAATTTCGCGTCCTGTCAATGGAACCATTTGTTGGTACAGGGGCAGACCTAGAGTTCAACGCAACAACAATGCACCAACAAAACCCTAACTACCAGCCCTTTCAGCAACACCCATGAAGCAGATGAAGTCTCACCCGAGGTAGAGGCAGGGGTGGTTACAGGACTCCAGTGTCTGCAACCTTAGCTGGGACACAAATCTGTGACTGTAACACCTTAAAAGAACACTTAGCAGTTATATTTCATCAATACCCAGTTTATTCTACAACGTAGTTAAACCCTAACCAACAGACCGACGCAGTACTCATACAGTTTCAATAGATCTAAGCACTAAGAATATAAATAGAGGTTAGATCTAGAATTCATTCACATCATTCAACACTAAGCTATCATATCATATTCATCTATCATATAACATTTCACTAAGCATTGAATCACATAAACAAAAGCACAAAGCATTCACAACACAGGATATACGTGGTTCACCCCCACCTTGGGGCTACGTCCACCAACTCTTCATCTTCTTTATTATCTTCTTCCAACCTTCTTACATGCACAGAGCCTCAAGATAAACTTTTCAGAGGATAGGAGATCTGCGCACTCTTCGCTAGATCCTCCTTGTTAAGAACCAATACTAGATCTGAAGATATAATCAACACAATTACTGAATACACAATAGATCCACAAAGCAAGATAGAAGAAACCACACTTTATTATATCAAAATCCTTGAGGTAGGGCAACACCATACAATGGATCCTATTAGGGAAGAGATCCTCTCCTGTTCACTTGCCTCTTCGAGGGGGCATCCTCCTAATGAGCTTCAGCTCCAAATACACTAATTCTCTTCATGTCTCATTACATTGCTTAAACCCCTTTATATAGTGCTACCATCACCTAAGAACATTCTAGAGGAGGAATCTTCTA
>ML776944.1:1361590-1374809 GCA_009831015.1 Picea engelmannii
CCCAGAAATGACAACTATCCATATACCAATCATCACAATCGTCCTCAAAATCATACCAAGCATATATTTCTTGATTATATTCATGCATGAGGCCCTGCATAAGAAATCTCTCCTGCATGTTTTTCAATGAATCTTGAATACTACGAAAACTATCATTGAGGTCATATGTGAGGCCATGTGTGAGGCTGTTTGTGAGGCCATGTGCAATTGCATCCAATCTATCATCCAATTGGGCTTTGAATGATTCAAGAATTTCTTTCAAGTTTTGAGACGAAATAGCCATCTGAGAACCCTATGAACTCTTCAGTTCTGCAGCCATCATGAAAAAACTCAAAAAAATAGACCCAATAAGTTTCGGTAGAAAATTGCGGTTTTTTCTGGAAAAACCCTAAAAAACTGTTGAACTTGAAATGCTCATAACTTCACTTCCCGGACTTCGTTTCGGCTGATTTTTTTTTTGAAATTGGGTGAAATTGTGAGAGGAACTCATATCTATAATTTATTTGAGCAAATTCAACTTCAAAATACTACATAAATAAAAACAAATCGCGTCGCCGTCTGCAGAAAAACCCTGAAAAATTGCAGATTTTAAAACCTCAATATCTTGACCTTCCGGACTCCGTTTTGGATGATTTTTTTTTTCAACTTGGGTTTTTTTCTGAGAGGAACTCAGATATACAACCCTATTCTACAAATTTTACACAAAAATATACTGAAAATGTCTGGAATGTCGCGGCTCTCTTTTTTTCTTCTTCGAAAAAAAAATCTGCAAAAATAAAAAATATTTGCCCACAACTCCGGCCAAGGAAAGTGCTCTGATACCACTTGTTAAGAACCAAAGACTGAATACAAAAGAACCACAACAGATATAGAAGAACAATATGAAAAATATTCTTTATTACTATCAAACCCTTAAGGTAGGGCAACACCATACAATGGATCCTATTATGGAAGGGATCCTCTCCTGTTCACTTGCCTCTTCGAGGGGGCATCCTCCTATTGAGCTACAGCTCACAATACAATATTTTTCTTCATGTCTCATTACATTGCTTAAACCCCTTTATATAGTGCTACCATCACCTAAGAACATTCTAGAGGAGGAATCTTCTAGAAGTAGAACCTTCTAAGAAGTCCTCTTACATTTATTATATCTAACTACCATAGTAGGCCTTATTTAATAATATAGTGGACCTAGTCCACCTTACATTGAATGACCTCCACTATTATCACTATGGGCCCTCTGGGCCCCCCCACTACCTCTCTAGCTACCTTACACTCCTTCTCCAATCTAGATTACAACACAAATCCTACATACAGTCTCTTATGGTCACTTGCACTTAGCTCTGCAAGTCTCACATAGTATGCACAAATCCATTACAGTTACCACTTGCACTTAGCAATTAACAATTAGCACTTAGCACACTGACCTCTTCTTACATTGCCTATATACTTATTTATACTTTACAAAATAGGCCTAAACATGGGTAAATCCATGGGTCGACATTCCCATACCCATTACATAAGCCTAAAAACCAAAAATCCCTAAAAGAGGGGTCGATATCCCGCGATATCCACTTCATCTTATGCTCCACCTTAGACAGCCTGTCGATGTCCCAAAACTAGGTCAAACAAGACCAAGAATCCTCAAAACTTGGTCAAGGGACAACAGGACCAGAAATGAACCAGGGAAAGATAAAATTTGATTCCCTACCCCTAGAAAGGCTATTTATGGGTTGGGTGTGTTACAAATTGGTATCAGAGCATGGAAACAACACTTGGCCTACTTGGGCTCATGCACAAGTTGCATAAAAATATTATCAGAGAACTTATGGGGTAACTCCCTACCTTACCCCCCTTCTATAAGAAACTTGTCTAAACCTCTACTAAAGAGACGAATGACACCTTCTACTTTTGATAGATGTTTTATAAGTTCATAATGTAGGTTGCTAATGTTTCCAAACAAAGAACTGAATTCACCTTGAAATGATATGTTTTGTTCATGAATTGGTAGATTAGTAACTAACATAAAAAAGGTTATTTTCACTCAAGCAGTCAGTGAACAAAAAGAAAACTACGACGTAAGGGATGGTGACACATCAGGAATTGGGGGAGAGATCCCACAATAGAGAGGAAGAATCTGATGAAAGTAGGGTGGTGGAAACCCCTCCAAATTTGGTTGAAACTGTAAGAAGACTCATGGAAAAATTATAGAGTTATAAGGATGACAATGAAAGGATGATCAAGGAGCAGGAAAAGAAGACATAAATTAATGCAAACCTACTGAAAAGTCTATCATATATACAAATACAATTGCAACATGGTCTAGCTGCCAATCATGTGGACATGAATCATACTAAGAAAACTCTAATTCCACCCGAGATACAAAAGCATGATCATGAAAGTGGCCACACTAGGAGGATCACCTCAAAGAAGGCCCAACATGGAGCCATGAGACTCTCAATGGAAGATTCCTATGGTGAGAACACTGATAACTCCAAGGAATCTTCTAGTAGTAAAACTAGTTCCCATTTTAGAACAACAAGGAAGAATAGGAAACATTCCAAGAGTCATGACCCTGAAGAATTCAAGAAATCTAAACCACCCATCTTCGATAGAGAGATTAAGAAGGGGGAAGAGGTATAAGTTTGGCTACTCGGCTTGAAGAATTACTTCTGAGTCCATGGCTACTCTAAAAACTTGAAGGCTTGAATAGCCATTTTCAACTTGAATGGGAAAGCTTCCATTTGGTGGGAGGACCTTAGGAATGTGAAAGGAGTCCATGAGAAGGACTTTTCATGGAAACAATTTGAGAAATACTTCAAGAAGAAGTACTTGTCAGAAAAGTAATTTGATGGAAAGACCAAGGAATTCTATGAAATCAAGCTGGGACAACTCACCATAGATGAGTATATCAAAACATTTATCGAGATGATGAGGTATGTTCTCTACATAAAATATGTAAAGGTAAAGATGCAATGATTCATTAATGGCTTAGCTCAGTCCTACCGGGACAAAAATTAGTTTGATGAGACAAAGACCTTAGACGATACTAGTAAAAAAGAAAGGTATTGATATGATACATTCAAGAGTAAAACAAAACCCCATGAAGACTGGAAGAAGAAAAAAAAATTCAAGATTCAATAAGAAGAGGTTTAAACCCTCGAAATTTAAGAGGTTTAAACCCTCAAAATTTAAGAACCTTAGTAAGAGCTCCAGGATGAGCCTTCCTATCGAAAGTGTGCATCAACAAAATTTTCCATCCTAGAGTGGAAATAAACCATTCATAGAAGCTCCAAGTAAGACTGATAACACGAAGAAAGAAACCTTGAAATGTTTGGGTTGTGGAGAGGAACATCTGTTGAGGGATTGTCCACATAGGAAACAAAACCCTAGGAGGGTATACAATGTCCAAGAGGCTACCACAATCAATGATGTGGCTAGGAGCTTGCCACAAATTTATGCAGCCCTAGATAATGGACAAGCTGACCACCAATATTCAGTGGTGGAGATGGAAGGTACGATTGCTAACCATCTTGTTTCCATTTTAATTGACCCTGGTTCTAATTTGAGTTATGTTTCCCCTCAAATTGTTGATAAATGTAAATTGCAACAAGTTAAACATGTTAAATCATGGTTGGTACAACTAGCCACTGGAACCAAAATAAAAGTAACAAAGGTCATATTTGCATGCCAATTTTTCATGCGTGGGTTGCCCACCCAAGAAAATATAAAAATACTCCCTCTAGGATCTTATGACTTGTTGATTGGCATGGACTATTTGGATGCCCACAACACAAACTTGGATTGTTACAGTAAAACTTTGGAGTGTGAAAATGAAGAAGGAAGGAGGGTAACCCTACAAGGGATTCAAAATCGTGTCTCAATGAGATAAATATTAGCCCTCCAAGTGAAGAAGTATTGCAGAAAGGGATGTCCCTTGTATGAAATCCAAGTACTAAACTCTGTTGAGAATGACAAACCCAACCTAGAGAACCATCCCATATTGAGAGAATATAAATATGTATTCCTGAAAGAGGTACCAGGTCTACCTCCAAGAAGGGATATTGACTTTTCAATAGAACCTGTACCAGGAGCAGTACCAATGTATAGAACACTCTATAGAATGAGTACCCTAGAGATAGTTGAGCTCAAACTCTAGCTGAAGGAGATGTATGACAAAGGCTACATATGACCTAGTGTGTCTCCATGGGGAGCACCAACCTTGTTTGTGAAAAATAAATATGGAACACTCAGACTATGCATAGATTATAGGCAACTCAATAAGATGAAAATCAAGAATAAGTATCCCTTGCCAAGGATTGATGACTTGTTTGACCAATTAAGGGGTGATACCATCTTCTCCAAGATTGACTTGAAGTATAAATACCATCAGGTCCAAATTAAAGATGAATATATCCACAATACAACCTTTTGGACAAGCCATGGTCACTATGAATTTGTGGTGGTTCCATTTGGGCTTACCAATGCACCATCCACTTTTATGTGCTTAATGAATAACGTATTCAAAAATTTCTTGGATAGGTTTGTATTGGTTTTCATTGATGATATCCTAATCTATTCCAAGAATAGAGAAGAGCATGAAGAACTTCTCAAGCTAGTACACCAAGTGCTAAGAGAACATCAGTTCTATGCTAAGCTTAGTAAGTGTGACTTTTTCCAAAAACAAGTGCATTACTGAGGCCATATTATTTATGAGGAAGGAATGGTTGTTGATCCTGACAAGATTAAAGCCATAATGGATTGGACTACCCCAAAGGATGTATATGATATCAGATCCTTTATGGATCTGATAGGATACTACAAGAGATTCATAAAAGGATTCTCCAAGATTGGTTTCCCAATCACCTCCCTTCAGAAGAAGGGGTTTAAATTCATTTGGACCTCAGAATGTGAAGAAATATTTCAAGATATGAAATACATTCTAACCATTTTTCATGTGATGAATATTGTAGAATCAAACAAACATTTCCTCTTATGTACAGATGCCTGCAAGGAAGGGCTCAAAAGAGTCCTTGTGCAACAAGGACATGTGATTTTCTACGGATCCAAAAAATTGAATGAGCATGAAGTCAATTATGTGACCCATGATATGGAATTGGTTTCCATATTGCATGCTTTAAAAATGTGGATGCATTACCTCTTGGGTAGAATATTTGTACTTATGACATAACATAGTGGGTTGAGGTATTTGTTTGACCAACCAAAACTCAATGTGAGACAAGCTAAGTGGATGGCTCTCATTAGTGAGTTTGATTTTTAAATCAAACACATCAAAGGAAAGGAGAATAGGATGGTTGATGCCCTTAGTAAAAGTATGAAAGTAGTTCACTTGGTAGTTGTAAGTGCTAGTTAATCAAACATCAAAGAGAGGGTCAAAGCTGCATAAGAGACAGATGCATTTTCAAGACCGTGACATCATACCTAAAGAAAGAGATCATGGCTGAAGTATGAAGGTTATCAGATGTTTAATGATGATCTGTTGACTTACAAGGGAAGATTATACATTCCAAATTGTGACGACTTGAAGAGGTTCATAATGAATGAACTACACAAAAGACCATATACTGGTCATCCTGGTTATCAAAAAATGATCACGACCATTGGAAAGATATTCTATTGTCCTGGGATGAAAAAGGACATAGTTGATTACTTGGCTAAGTGTCTAGAATGTCACAAATTCAAGGTAGAGAACCGACACCCAACAAGGTTGTTGCATCCCCTACCAATTACTGAATGGAAATGGGAAACCATCTCCATGGATTTCATCACAGGATTACCAAGATCAACCAAACAAAACGATGCCATCATGGTAGTTGTGGACAAACTAAGAAAATATACTCACATGATACCTATAAATTCAACCTGCAAGGCAATAGATATTTCCAACATCTTCATGAAAGAGATATTCATACTATATGTCATGCCTAAGAAGATTATATCCAACAAAGATACAAAGTTTACTTCAAAATTTTGGAAATATTTGTTTGTTGCTTTTGAAACAAAATTACTCTTTAGTACAACCTATCACCCTCAAATTTATGGGAAGACAGAGAGGGTAAACCAAGTATTATAATACATGTTGATGATGCATGTAATGCATCAACCCAAGAAATGGGAGGAATACCTACCACTAGTAGAATTTTCTTACAAAAATGGTTATCAAGAGTCATTAAAAATGATTCCTTTTGAAGCCCTCTATGGAAGGCAATGCAACACTCCAATCAGTTGGAACAACCCAATAGATAGAGTTACAATTGAGCCAGATATGCTAAAGGAAATGGAACAACAAGTGATTTAGATTAGGTAAAATCTGAAGATATCCCAGGATAGACAAAAGAGCTATGGAGACCTGAAAAGGACTCCTAGAGAATTCAAAGAAGGGGATCATGTGCATCTTCGGGTTAGACCCAAGAGAAGCTCCTTGAGGATGGGAGCTTGTGCCAAGATGGCACCTTGGTATTGTGGACCCTTTGAAGTTTTGGATAGAGTGGGAACATTAGCCTATCGGCTAGCACTTTCTCCCATAGTGAAGGCACATAATGTTTTCCATGTTTCTTTATTAAAGAATTATTTACATGATTCTAATCATATTATTGATTGGTTTTTTATTCATGTGGAACCCGAGGGAGAATTCCTGCTAGAACCTCAATGCATAATAGACAGGAAGGAAAATCCACTCAGGAACACAAACATTGCATAGGTCAAGGTTCGGTGGAAACACTTTGGCCCAGGTGAGGCTACATGGGAAATGGAGGATGCCATGAGATAGGCATATCCATTTTTGTTTACTTATGTACATGCATAACACATCGATAGATAGAACATCGAGGACAATGTTCCTTTAAGGGGGAGGGGATTGAAATAACCTTGTTTCCCCCAGTTTGTAAATATACCTATAACTAGCCAAGAGACTATGGAAGACTAAATTTGTATGAATGTTTTATTTGATGAACCCTTGTATAAAAGGGATAATGTATGAATTTTTTTTATTAATATAATTTGAATATGTGTTGCACAACTACTAAAAGGGGGGAAGTTTGACAAAATAGACCATGGATGTTATGAGAGAGATGGTGAAGGGAAACCAAGTATTGTTGAGATGACCCTCACCTGACCAGTACCTACTAGGTGTAAATGCTCAACATTCCTTTGACCCAAAAATGAATTACCAGTCAGGCTGGTAGTTGGAAGGCCATCCTCAAGAGTTAATGAGGAGATGGGGAAAGGTACCCATCTATAAGGATTCCATTCATGACCACAAAATGGGATTCAGACCCACGCAACCTTGTTGAGGAAGGAAAGAAATGAGGTAATTCAGGGACAGAGACAGATCTGCAAGATAACATAGTAGAGAAAGACATTGTCCCGAGAAGAGTAGTGAAAATACTGTGATTCTGAAGTTGAGAGAAAAGATGAGAAGAAAGCTTGTTTTGGTTGTAAGAAGCCTGGGGAATGGTTTCTCTACAAGTTGATAAATGAGGTTGACGAGTGACTGAGTCAATACTCATGCATGCCTCCTTGCTTGGATTAGAGAAAACCAGACACCCAGTTCCCATGGGAGAAGGAGAGTAACCTTTGTCCCTAATTGTTGTGGAGCAAAGAGAAATAATATCTCTTAGAGAATCATGGTCTTGTTGATTAAGGTTGGTTTTCATTGATGTCAACCCTTGAAGAAAGCCCGATAACACAAAGGATGAACTCCAAATTGGTCTCCTTATGGTGAAAGCCCTCATGGGAAGATGCTTTGCGGATTGAGTTATCCTAGAAGTATGGTTAGAGAACCCATGCTTATTTGTGGAATAATGAGATGAAGGTCAATGAATTTTTCAATGAAACTATCCTATATGGATATTTATTTTCATTCCATTTCCACTGGTATGTTGAACGTCACATAAATCCTCACGGTTAGAGAGTTATGGCCATAAGAAGTTGGAGAACCCAGGTTTAGGTAATGGACCCAAGTTTGTTTGATGGATAATGGTATGAGTTTTGATATATTTGCAGGTAATACTATTCTATATGGATAGTACATGTCATTCCATTTCTGGTGGTATGTGGAACATCACATAACTCCTCACGGTTTGAGAGTTATGGCCTTACGAAGTTGGAGGACCCTCATATGTCATCTAAAAGCCCCAAAAGGTCAAAGTAGTCAAAGTGGTTAAATATCTTTTAGAAGGTAAATAATAAAGTGAAGTGATGAGTATACTATAATTCAATGTGAATACAAAATAAATTATTTAAATAATAAATTTATTGGAGAAATTAGAAGTGGGTTAACCCTAAAATAAGGAAAGTGGGCAAAGTGACCTAGAAGATGTTTTTAAGGAAGCTACTTGGTAAGTATAAATAAGAGGAAAGACTCTCTAATTTTGGAACACACTTGAGCATATTGAATATCTATAGGTTTCTGAGGCAACCAAAGGATATCTAAGCCTAATTTCAGAAGGAAGGTGAAGAAAAGAAGGCCAGAATTCAAGGGAGGATAAATTCTTTTGATGATGCTTTCTAAGGTATGTTATTTACATGTCATCTCACCATTTTCGCAATAATAGTTTTTTCTAAAATGATTCAGACCATGAAATTTGTATGCAATTGAGGAAACATATCCAAGTATCTATGGTAAAAAAATTCAGCTTGTGGGTCATTGTATTTTTGGAGATATACTCCATGGAAAATAGGGTTTGTGGCTAGTCCAGAAACTAGTCTAAAACAAGTGTTTCAGGAAAAAATGTCATAACTTATTCATAAAAGATCCAAATTAAGTAAGACCAAATGTGTTGGTTAGAGTACATTCTTTAGTATGCCGTGTAACTTTTTCATATCGATTCAAAAAATATTCCATGTGGGGAACACTCTATAAGGTCTCTCTCTAGAATAATTCAGAAGGAACGCTCTATAAGGTCGCACATACATGAGGTGTATAGTTGATGATGTTGGTACATATTGATGATTCATATTTGATGAGTAGGTGACACATTATTGGTACATACTTGGTACATTGTTGGATGCACTTTGTTATGGTACAGGTTGATTACAGGTTGTTTGGTACAGGTTGGTGCATGGTTGATGCACTTGTTTATGGTATAGGTTGATTACAGGTTGAGGTACAGGTTGATGCATGGTTTAGGTTTATTGGTACAGGTTTATAGAGGTATACATCACAATGATAGTGTGATAGTGGTTCCATCATTCTACTTCTACTTCAGGGCGGTTGGACGGGGCAATGATAGGTGGTTGTAGCCACCTTCCGGTTGTAGATGGAGAGAATAGGAGGTTGTAGCCTCCTTTTGGTTGTAGCCAGAGAATTGGGGAGTTGGATATTCCCTCAGGTTTTAGCCTAAGAAACTAGGAGGTTGTAGCCTTTTTCCAATTGCAGCTGGAAAACAAAGGAAGTTGGTTCTTCCAATGAATGTAATTCTTCAAGACATATAAGAAAAAACATTATGTGGTTTTATCCCGCTTTGGGTTTCCACGTAAAACATAGGTGTATTGTGTATGTGTATGATTGTTCATTTGTTCATTGCTCATTATTGGATGATAATTCTACATTGATATAACACTTGGATTATTTGGTTAAAAATGATAATTATTACTCTATTACTGATTCACCCCCCCAAGTAATCCAACAATTGGAATCAGGGCAGGTTCCTTCAGAAATCAGTTTAACCACTGAAAGGTAGATCATGGAGAGCAACAAATTGTATAAAAATGGAATACCACAGTTTGATGGACACAAGTATTCTTTTTGGAGCATAAGGATGAAGACATATATACAGGCATAGGGATTTGAAATTTGGCAATCAATTGTAGATGGATACACAGCAACAACAGTTCCACCAACAAATGACAAAGAAGTGAAACTCAGTTAGAATAATTTCAAAGCCACAAATGTACTTTTGAATGGTCTCAATGAAAGGGTATTGACCAAAGTTGTACATTGTAAATACGCTAAAGAGATTTGGAAAAAGCTTCGAAATATTTATGAAGGAGATTCAAAAGTCAAAGCAGGAAAGCTTCAAACTTACAGAGGTCAGTTCAAACAACTAAAGATGAAGGAAGATGAAAATATTGTATCCTAATTCTTACGAGTCAATGAAACAATGAATGCAATCATAGGATTGGGAGAAGAAATTGAAAAATCCGTAATTGTTCAAAAGGTACTAAGATCTCTTCCTATGAGATTTGACCCTAATATATCAGCACTAGAAGAAAGATCAGATCTAAACTCAATAAGCATGGACAAACTGCATGGAATCTTCACAACATATGAAATGAGAACTAAACAAGAAAATCTAGATGTAAAAGAAGAAGCCTTCAAAGCATCCAAAAGATCAAAGCAAAAGGAAAAGCAATAAGAAGAACATAGTAGAAACAATGACATCTCGAAAGATGATGAAGAAGTGGCCAACTTCGTCAAAAGAATGAACAAGGGAACCGATGGTAGGTATAGAGGTAAGCTTCCTTTAATTTGTTTTAATTGTGATAGTATTGGTCATTTTGCTAACAAATGTCCTCATAATAAAAAGAGAAATGATGAAGGTTACTCAAAAGGCAAACAAACATATAAAGGAAAAAGAACTACAAAGAAAGTTTTCAAGAAAATCTTATGCACCAAAGAAGACATATCATCATCAGATGAAGATGAAGTGAGTGACAGTGAGACAACAAGAGTTCTATTCATGGAAGTAGAAGACTCTAATAAAGAAGAGTCCAAAAAATAATATGAAGAAGCTGAAGAAGAATATGAAGAATTCAAAGAAGAAATTGAAGAGGCAGAAGTTGACTACCGAGAAGAATTGATGTGTGCTATAGAAGTTATCAGAAGAGAAACGAAGAAAAACAAGAAACTAAAAGTGAAACTAGAAAAGAAATAAGATACTCAAGAACTAGAACAAATGATCACAAATTTGAAGGTTCAAATAGAAGAAGATAAGAGAATTGAAGAAGCACTCAAAGAACAACTAGAAGAAAAGGACAGGAACATTGGAAATTTGGAAGCATAGATTGTCACATTCAGAAAGGATATTCAAAAGAAAAATATGCAAAATAGCTCAAGAGTTTTGGATGACATTATCAACTACCAAAAATATCATCTTGACAAGTCCAGACTTTGATACAATCAGACAGAAAAGGGATCAAGCTACAAAACAACAGAGCAAGAAACATATCCAAAAAGATATGCATAAACAATCAAAGGGGATAGGAAGATATACAAGGAAGATTAAAGAGACACTCCTCCACCGAGAAGATTCATATTTCATAATAAAAAATAGACAGATAGGCCTCAAGAAGAAGAATGATTCATAAGAGCACCTCCTTTCAAAATATCTTCAACTCCTGAGTATCAAACTATATTTTTTGGTTTATGTTATGCATGTAATAATTTCGGACATAAAGTTGTGAATTGTAGAGATAACAAAAGGAACATAAACAGCTTTGAAAGTCATACACAAAAGGGTTATCCAGGAAGGCCTAGTGAAACACAGAGAAGAAGTTACAATAGGTTTGAATCTTTGAGCACTAAAGTGGAATGTTACAAATGTAACAACTTTGGAAACATGGCCAAATATTGCAGAAAGAAAATCCTTCCTGGAGAACCACAACAGAATAACAACAGTCACAGACATGAAGCTCATAAAAGGACATGGATAAGAAAGCAAAATCAATATAGCAATGAAGAATGCACACTCGCTATATAAGCTAAGCAAAAGTAATGTGGTTGGTATGTTGACAGTGGTTGTTCAAAACACATGACAGGTGATAGAGACAGGTTTCTTACATTAAGAAAGGAAAGAGATGGATCAGTCTCCTTCGGAAATGATGATTCAAGTAAAATAATTAGAAAATGCACAGTCATAATTGGGAACAAGAATACAAAGGCATAAAATGTTCTACTAGTAGAAGATATGAAACATAATATTCTAAGTGTGAGTCAAATGTGTGACCAAGGTCATAAAGTTACTTTTGATTCACAAAAGTATGAGATAAGAAAAGAAGCTTCATGAAAATTGATTGCTACAACTACAAGAACTTCAAGCAACATATATGTGTTAAGTGAAATTTGAAATGAAAAGTGTTTTCTAGGAAAGGAAGATGAAAGTTGGCTATGGCCCAGAAGAATGGGTCACATACATTTTGATAACCTTGTCAAAGTCAGCAAAAGAGAAGCAATCAGAGAAATGCCCCATATCATGAAACCAACCAACACTTTATGCAAACATTTTCAACAAGGAAAGCAAACAAAGACCAGGTTCATATCAAAGGAATATTCAACGATAAGACCACTGAGAATTGTGCACACTGATATAGTTGGACCAACTATAACAAAGGGTTTAAAAGGTGAGAAATACTTTCTGTTATTAGTTGATGATTATACAAGAATGACTACAGTTTTCTTTCTCAAGAATAAGTCAAAAGCTTTTGAAAACTTTAAGATCTACAAGGAAATGGTTGAAAATGAAATGGATTCAAAAATAAAATGCTTGAGATCTGATAATGGAGGAGAGTTCACTTCAAATGAATTTATGGACTACTGCAGCAGCCATGGAATAAAAAGGAAATTCTTTGTTGTTAGGACACCTCAACAGAATGGAGTTGTTGAAAGAAAGAACAAGATAGTACAAGAAATGGCTCGAACAATGATAATGGATTCCAAATTGATAGACATATTTTGGACACAGGCAGTGCATACTGAAGTTCACATTCAAAACAAAGTAATGCTCAGAAACAACACTGACGAAACTCCCTACGAGCTATGGAAAGGAAGACCAGCAAATGTGAAGAACTTCAGAGTTTTTGGAAGCAAATGCTACATCAAAACATAAGATGGTAGAATGGGAAAGTTTGACTCTCGTGTGGAAAAAGGAGTACTTGTTGGTTACTCAAGTACAAGGAAAGATTACAAGTGTTACAATCTGAGATTGAACAAAGTTGTGGAAAGCATCAACGTAACAATTGATGAAACAAGCAGACCAGAATTAAAGGAAGAAGAAAATAAATCAATGGAACAACATTTTCAAGAAGAAACAAAAGATGAAAAAAAAGTATAAGAGGAAGATGAAGAGAATCCAATAGAAACAAAATAGCAAGTTCAACAAGTGTCTCCAAAGACACCTAGTAGACGAGTACAGAAGAATCATCCTTCAGATCAGATTATCAGAAACAAAGATGCAGGAGTTGAGACTAGAAGAAGAAT
>ML776944.1:1374859-1388549 GCA_009831015.1 Picea engelmannii
TTTTGGAATAAGGCCATGGATGAAGAATTGGATCAAATAGAGAAAAATGACACTTGAGAATTGGTTCCAAGACCAAAGAATAAGAATGTGATCGACACAAAATGGGTTTTCAGGAATAAATTGAATGAATATTGACAGGTTACAAGGAACAAAGAAAGATTGGTATGTAAAGGATATGCATAGATTGAAGGAATCGACTTTGAAGAGACATTTTCCCCAGATTCCAGAATGGAAACAATCTATTTTCTTTTAGCTTATGCATGATCCAAATATATTAAAGTGTATTAAATGGACGTAAAATCATCTTTTCTGAATGGAGAACTTGAAGAAGAAGTCTGCATTGAACAACTAGAAGGATTTCAGTTGTCAGAGAACGCAGATTATGTGTGTAAACTAAAGAAGGCCTTGTATGGTCTAAAAAAGGCTCCTGGAGCATGGTACTCTAAACTGGATAAGTATCTACAACAGGCAGGGTTCAGAAAAGGAAGTGCAGACAACAACCTCTACATCAAGGTAAGTCAAGGTAATATTTTATTAATTGAACTTTGTGTTGATGATATTATTTTTGGTAGTGATGATGATAGGTTAAGCCAGAAATTTGCAAAGGATATGCAGAATGAATTTGAAATGTTGTTACTTGGAGAACTATCCTTCTTTCTGGGACTTCAGATACGTCAAAGCAACCGAGGAATTTATATTTCTCAAACCAAGTATATAAGAGAAATGCTAAAGAGGTTCAGAATGGAAGATTTTAAACCAGTTATCACTCCCATGCAAACTAGTTGCAAGTTGATAAAAGATGATGATTTAAAGTCTATAGATCAGAGGAAATACAGGTCAATGATTGGAAACTGTTGGGCCCCAACAACTCCCCCTATTGTTTTACAAAATTTAAAGGGCCCCCATTAGAATCTTGATAATTATAATGAGCTACAGAATCAACCTTTTCAAATAGTTCCATACCTTGGCTTTCTTTGAGACAAGCTTAAGACATTCACTATAGTATGAGACATTCATTACAAGAGTATATGTCAAAATTTAGAAACGATCATAGAAATCTCAATTTAAACAAAAATGCTAATTTTTATCAACTGTTTACTTTCGTTTAAATTATGATTATGTGTTCATTATTTTTCTCATTAGCAAGTTTGACTATTTTGAATAATGGGTTCATACTTCATCGAATAATATCTTGGTCGGTTTCTCATTTTCACAAAATCATTTGGTGGGATTAATTAATGAAATTCTTTTTTCATTTTGCATCTCATTTCAAAATAAAAAAAATAATAATAAAATAATTATCTGTCATTTGTTTGATTTTGTGAAAGCCCAAAATTAATATTTTTCTCCTCTCCGTCAACTTGAAGCTTCTAGAATTTTAATGTCATATTTGAACGAAAAATATAAACAATGTTTGTTTATAACTTACAGTTAGTTTAAGTTCATTTTAATTTTATTGTTCTAGATTTTGTTTTATTCACAATTTTTAGGTTATTAATTTAGGTTTCTTTTTGTTTCACAGGTTTCTATTATCAGTTATTTGGTATGGATATGATCATGGATTGATTTTATTATCTAAATACATTTAAGATGATTGACCCAAAAATAATATTTGATTGCTGCAAATAAATTTATGAACAACAACAGATAAAATTTGGAAATGCGTCAAGAACAGACAAACGATTTTGCAGGACTGGTTGCAGCCAAACCGTTAGGAATCTGAAGAAACGGTTGAAAACCCATTTCCAAAATGGACCCATTTATCTTACTAAAGGGAGTTTTCTCAAACAAATGCACAATTTGAGAGATATTGGTGTCTCTTTACGAGGCAAATTTTAGGTGGCAGAAATTATTAGTGACGCCTAGACTGTTCATTCATTGTATAAATATATGAGAAAGTTCAGAGCCAAGGGATGCAAGAAATTCAGAGAGGAATATTTTTATCCTTTCTCTTTTGTATATTATTTCTTTTGTAAACTTTTTTTTCTTTTCAAATGGAGTAACAGATGGTTGGAATCTTTGGGAGAATGGACAAGTATTTTCAAAGAATAATATTAAATTCAAGGTTGCTTAATGGCTTTTATCCTGTGAGTAAAATGGTTTTATTTTCATTATAATATCTTCATATTCTTTGAATAATTGATTATGCAGTGATTTAAATTAGCTTTATTCCATTTTATCAATACATGGTTAATTGCTATCATTTATGTATTAATTTTTTCAATCTTTAAGAGTCTATTATCCCAAAAATTCTCCCAGGACTACAATACGAACATGTAATTTTGGGAATCAATATGGAAAAGCAATTCATCGTTGGCTTTAGACCTATGTGAGATATTATTATGGTTGATTTAGCTTTAGTCTTGTCATCATATGGTGTTTCATATTGTTAAATATTTAGATGTTTTCCATAATCTGTCGTTCCATTTTGTATGTGTGATCAATCAATCATTTGATTATTGTTGAATTTATTTCTAATGTTAAATGATGGATAATATCAATACTCATAATTGAGTTTTCTTTCATTCTTAAATATTGATTATCTTAAGATCACATGATTTTTAATTAGTTGTCTTCCTGATGTTATTAATTTACTCCAAATATCAAACACTTCTTTGAATTTATTCTGGAAGTACTAGTATTGTTCTGTTATAGGTTTCCCTTAAAAGCAAGACAAACAGGATCTCAAACAACATAGAGAGATAAACTTAGTTTTGTTGATCATCAACAGGTTAGTGTGTGTGTTATTTTATTAATTATTTATCAATGAAACAATGATTGCATTAATTAGCTTTTGACTGTTACTGTGTCATTGTTTCAATTGTATTTGCTTAGTATTTATTTGTTTTAAATCTTTAAACATTCAAAAAAAAAAAAATGTTCCTTCTTTATCTTAGTTAGAAACACTATTACGAACATTCATTTCGCAAGATTTCAAGTAAACCTTGCAAACTGTATATAGATTGTTTATAATCATTTGTATATTCACGTTTCTATTTGAACACTTGTAATTAGTATATAAATTGTTAGAATCATATCTTTAGATCAATTTGTTTCTTTTATTATTTTTAGGACCTTAGTTGGATAACGAAGACATTAAACCCGTTGGTTCAGTTCATACCAAACGACTTGGGTTAATTAGACAACCCCAGTCTGGATCTGACCTTCCAGTTGACGGTGTGTCATTTACGCCTATCAACAGAAACCTACTATATGTGACAACATCCAGACCAGATGTAATGTAGGCAGTTGGACAGGTGGCACGATTTCAAGTAGCACCAAAGGAATCACATGTATTAGCAGTGAAGAGGATTTTCAGATATCTCAAAGGAACAAAAGAGTTTGGATTATGGTATCCAAAAGGAAAGGATCTATCACTTATTGCCTACTCAGATGCATATTGGGCAGGTTGTATTGATGACCGACGAAGCACCAGTGGAGAAATGTTCTACTTGGGTTAGTGTTTAGTATCATGGATAAGCAAGAAAAAATCATCAATATCTTTATCTACAGTCGAGACAGAGTATATTGCAACAACATCATGTTGTACACAAGTTCTTTGGATGAAAAAAAACTCTGATAGATATACAGGTTGAGTATGATGAGACCATTCCAATCTATTGTGATAATAAAGGTGCCATCTATATCTCAAAGAAATCAGTGATGCACTCTAATACGAAGCACATTCCAATCAAGTATCACTTTCTACAGGAGCTGGTTGCAGAAAAGAACATCAGAGTTGAGTATGTGGGCACAAAAGAACAAGTGGCAGACATCTTTACAAAACCACTTCCATATGAATCCTTTGAGTATCTTCACCAGAGACTCAGAGTTATTTCTACTCCAAAATGAATTGTTTTGAATGCTTATCTTATATTTCTTAGATGTGCATGAGGAAGCACCATAAAGAGGACAATTCAGTCAGGGGAAGCAACTCTGGATGGAAATATACCTTTGCCATTAATGAAAAAGGGGGAGATATTCATCATATGCATAGGAAAAAGGCATGGTTCCAGGGGGATAAATGGTCACAGAGATGCATAGGACAAAGGCATGTTTCCAGGAGGAGCATGAGTGATATGACTTCAGTATTGCATGACATAATTTCAGTTTTGCATCAGAGTGTTTCCATCAATGCCAAAGGGGGAGATTGTTGATTAAGGTTGTTTTTAATTGATGTAAACCCTTGAATAAATCCCAATATCACAAAGGATGAACTCCAAAGTGGTCCCCTTATGGTGAAAGCCATCATGGGAAGACGCTTTGAGGATTGAGTTATCCTAGAAGTATGGTTAGAGAACCCATGCTTATTTGTGGAATAATGAGATGAAGGTTAGTGAATTTTTCAGTGAAACTATCCTATATGGATAGTGACTTTCATTCCATTTTTGGTGGTATGTGGAACGTCGCATAACTCCTCATGGTTAGAGAGTTATGGCCATAAGAAGTTGGAGAACCCAGGTTTGGGTAATGGACCCAAGTTTGTTTGATGGATAATGGTATGAGTTTTGATATATTTTCAGGTAATACTATTCTATATGGATAGCACATGTCATTACATTTATGTTGGTCTGTGGAATGTCACATAACTCCTCACGGTTTGAAAGTTATGGCCTTACGAAGTTGGAGGAACCTCATATGTCATCTAGAAGCCCCAAAATGTCAAAGTACTCAAAGTGGTTTAAGAGATTTTAGAAGGTAAATAATAAATTGAAGTGATGAGTGTACTATAATTCAAAGTGAATACAAAATAAAATATTTAAATAATAAATTTAATGGAGAAATTAGAAGTTGGTTAACCCTAAAATAAGGAAAGTGGGCAAAGTGACCTAGAAGATGTTTTTAAGGAAGCTACTTGGAGAGTATAAATAAGAGGAAATGCTCTCTCATTTTGGAAGACACTTGAGAATATTGAATATATATAGGTGTTTGAGGTAACCAAAGGATATCTAAGCCGAATTTTAGAAGGAAGGTGAAGAAAAGAAGGCCAGAATTCAAGGGTGGATAAATTCTTTTGATGATGTTTTCTAAGGTATGTTATTTATAGGTCATCTCACCATTTTTGCAATAACTTTTTTTATAGAATGATTCATACCGTGAAATTTCCATTCCATTGAGTAAAAATATCCAAATATCTATGGTAAAACATTCATCTTGTGGGTCGTCTTAGTTTTGTAGTTACGCTCTGTGTAAAATAGGGTTTGTGGCTAGTCCAGAAACTAGTCTAAAACAGGTGTTTCGGGAAAAAAACATCATAACTTATTCATAACAGATACAAATTAAATAAAACCAAGTGTTTTGGTTAGAGTACCATCTTTAGTATGTTTTTTAATGTTGTAAGATTGATTCAACAAATATTCTGTGCGGGAAATGATCTACAAGGTCGCTCTCTAGAATAATCTAGAATTCAACAAGGTATGCCATTTTTGCTATAACTCCTTTTCTGAGAGGTTTCAAGTAGTGACACCTGGAGGAATTTCATAAAACACACTGAAGAACATTGTGTATCAGTTTCATATCTTTATTCATTACAGGTACATAGTTATGATTATTTTAATTTAGGGTTGTTGACTAATCCAAAACTAGTCATGTGAGACTAAAGAAAAGTTTGATGAAAATGCTAGTCTCTTGTTGTTAAATTTAAGGAAGGTTTGCAGGTATGTGATCATATACACCAGGTCTATTACAGAGTTACAAATCATATTTGGATGATGAAATTGATGAGGGATTTTGGTTAAGGTACATGTTGGGTACATGGTTGAGGCAAGTAGTTGATGAGTTGGCACATACATGAGGTGTATAGTTGATGATGTTGGTACATATTGATGAGTCATAGTTGATGAGTAGGTGACACATGATTGGCACATACTTGGTACATGGTTATATGCACTTGTTTATGGTACATGTTGATTATATATTTTTTGGTATAGGTTGGTGCATGGTTGATGCCCTTGTTTATGGTACATGTTGATTACAGGTTGAGGTGCAGGTTGATGCATGGTTGATGCCCTTGCTTATGGTATAGGTTGATTACAGGTTGAGGTATATGTTGATGCATGGTTCAGGTTTATTGGTACAAGTTTATAGTGGTATATCTCACAGTGATAGTGTGACAATGGTTCCATCATTCTACTTCTACTTCAGGACAGTTGGACGGGGCAAGGACAGGTGGTTGTAGCCACCTTCTGGTTGTAGCCAAAGAACATAGGAGGTTGTAGCCTCCTTCTGGTTGTATCCAGAGAATTAGGGAGTTGGAGCTTCCCTTAGGTTGTAGCCTGAGAAACTAGGAGGTTGGAGCCTCCTTCTAGTTGTAGCTAGAAAACAAAGGAATTTGGTGCTTCCAATGAATGTAATTCTTCAAGACATATAAGAAAAAACATTACGTGGTTTTCTCTCGCTTTGGGTTTCCACGTAAAACACTGGTGTATTGTGTATGTGTATGATTGTTCATTTGTTCATTGTTCATTATTGGATGATAATTCTACATTGATATAACACCTGGATTATTTGGTTAAAAGGGATAATTATTTCTCTATTACTGATTCACCCCCCCGTCTCAGTAATCCAACAAGTCTAGCTTGGGAGTGGCCAGTGGTAAATCCGATAGGAGTGGTTGTGCCTATGGCTGGGAGGAAACCGACACCCCTTTTAGAAGTTGCTTCAAATTTTCCAATTCCGACAAGTATTTTCATACTTTATGTATTATATTGAATGTGATGATGAAATATCTAAGTTTATGATTCAGTGTTTCAGTGTCTGAACAATTATTAGAAAATATATGTTATTTCTGTAAACTGTTGTATCTATATGATCTTTCAATTTATCTCATTTTTGTTGCTAGATAGTCATGAGATATGAATCCACAGGAGAGAGGGGGGTATGATTGACTGAAACTCCTAAGCCCTCCCATCCCTTTGAAGTTTACCTTAGTGGGAATGTTAAGTCTGAATTTTGTGGGAGAAGGGTGTTTTTCCCTTAGACTATCCACCCATCTGACCAAGGGATCATGCCCATGTACTTAACCCAATTACTACTAAAGGAGTAGCACTTAGTTCCTAGAAATTCTAAAGTATCCATGTGACCGGGGTCTGGGAACCCTGCACTAATCCAAAAGGGGATAACTCTTTCAAATTTGGGACTTCGGGACTTGTGAATCCAAAATCCCCGAAAGTAGTCGAAGGATGAAGTCATGAATTCATGAGGGTCGTCAATATGGGGGGTCCAAGGTAGATCTCTCTCAGCCATTAGATCGAATGTAGGAAGGGAAGTGTTCAGCAGTTCGACGAAGTGATATTTTGGGAGAATATGAATGGTCTAGCACCGAAACTCCCGAATGTTGGAGTCGCAAAGTTAATCTGGACCATTGAACTGGAGGGACATGTGTCCACAGATCAATAGTTATCCAGGAATTCAGGCATTAGGTGATGTAGAAACATGTGGGTTTCCCCCGAATCTCTGCAAGCTGGAGTAAATCCTGGTCATAGAAGCTAGGTACACATGGCAACAGGTATGGCGTGGTCTAGAGGGAAAGTCGGGAGACACACTCACTAAACTCATGAATGTTGAATTGTCGAAGTAACGTGGATCCTCGATCCCTGGATCCTTCGGGATCCTTCCGAGTCGTCGATCTAAGGGACCCACCTTTGACTACCCGACTAACCAAGAACATGTCGTGGAGCGACACATGGCCCCTACTTGTTCCCCTTCAAGTGTTGAATGTTGAACTAGGACCGTTGGATGAGGGGGTATGTGGCAAGCGATTTTGTAGTCTAGAGATTCCATATTCTGGAGAAAACTGACCAAGAGTTTATGAAGTATGAACTCATTGAATTCACGAGTGCCAAAGTGGATCTCGACTATTGTTCGAAAAGGACACATGGTGCAAGATCCCATAGTCTGGAGACTTAGCTCTTCAAGGGATTTCAGTCGATAGGATTCGATAAGCTCTGAAGCCGAATCGGTGAAGTAATGAGAACTGTAGATATATGGATTTGCGTGGGATCTTGTGGATCGTTATATTAAAGGACTGAGAAATTATCAGTCTATGATGACATTGATCACTGATGTCATCTCGGGTGGCGTGGACCCATTCTACGTGTGCCATGTGTCACCCAAATTTGGATAATTCACATACCCATTGTGCCTGTTAGAGCATGACACGTGTCATCCCTTGCCCTCACCATGTGTCAGTTTCTGGTTCATGCCTACCTGGCCAACTTGCTTGGTGATGTATATGAGACTCTAGGAGTATGGGTAACTTTATGAGTTCAAGGATTTTGTTATAATTTAGGAACGAACAACACTAAATGCTGAACATTGATCGCCAAAGGGACAAGGCCACGTGGTGAGATATCATGAGTTCGAGAGTTTTTGCATAGTATGGTAGAAAAAGAAATATTCAACAAGAATCGTAGATCTCCGAAGGAAAAAAGTATAATGATGATTGTCAAACGCCGAACATGGAAGGGATAGGGGCACGTGGAGAGATTACGGGACTTTGAGGATTGGGAAAACGGTATGTTCAACATTGAGTACTGAATCCCCCTTTTTAATCGTAGATATTGGCGGAGGATGTGAACTGTTAATCCCCTCCTATGTTCAACAATATGAGAATTTGACAACACTTTTGAAACTCCCGAAGTCCGGGAAATTCTTAAGTGTTGAAACCTTTGCTAACACAGAATCTTAACTCTTGGTTTTCAGCCCGAGGTCACGAGGAAGACCCCGCTATCTAGTTCAAGCACACAGTAAGAGATGTAAGTTTTTGGAAAGTTGTTTAAGAGGGTTTTTCTTAAGTAAGGGACCAAAAATGAACTAGGGAAAGAGAAAATTTGATTCCCCACACCTAGAAGGGTTATTTAGGGGTTGGGTGTATTACAATAACACTCAAAACATGCATATAAACATACCTGTAAATATGTAAAAACCTGGTGTATGTAATATCATATATACATACCTTCCTCAACTTCAAAAACAAGAGAATAACATATTCATCAAACATTACCTTAGTTTCACAGGACTAGTTTTGGATTAGTCACAAACCCTAACTTTCAACAAGCATAACTGCGTACTTGTAATGAATAAATGTCCGAAAATTTTACACAATATTCGTCATTATATTCTCTGCAATTCCTCCAAGTTTCACGGCTTGGAAAATACCAGAAAAAGAGTTATAGAAAAAATGGTATACTTTGTTGAATTCTAGCTTATTCTAGAGAGCGACCTTGTTTAGAATTCCACGCGTGGAATATTTAATATCTAGATCTGAAAATAACACCCAACATAATAAGGAATATAAACTATCCAATTGATTTTTTATCACTAAATTTGTATCTTCTATGTATAATTTATGATTTTTTTACCCGGAACACTTGTTTGAGACTAGTTCCAGGACTGGCCAAAAACCCTATCTTCCACAGAGTGTATCTCCCAAAATACAATGACCCAGAAGATGAAATTTCTACCACAGATACCTTGATATGTATTCTCAGTATCGTCGAGGTTTCACTATCTGAATCGTTCTAGAATACAAGTTATATCTAAAATGGTAATATTACCTTTAAATAACATACCTTAGAACACATCCTCACAAGACTTCATCCTCCCTTGGAATTTCAACCTTATTTACTTCATCTTCCCTCTGACAAATGCCTTAGATATCCTTGGTTACCTCAAATAAGAATCACTTGATCAATTATATAGATATTCAATGAACATGTGTGTATATTTAATTTACTTATGAGATAATTCTTGAGGTGTATTTTTACTTTTTCTATGTAACCTCTTTCCTTAACTTTGGGACCACTTTCCTTAACTTCAGGGATTATTGAACACTTTGGGACCACTTTCCTTAAATTTAGGGCTTCTTAAATTTTATTGTTACAACCACTTTACCATTTCATTCATTGAATTGTAACCAACTAGGGGCTTTTTTACCATTCTTTGGGGCTTCCATATTCACAAGGACATAACTCCTCAATCGTGAGGATCCACGTGGCGTACCACCTATCACCAGAAATGGCATGAAATTTAATATCCATATATGATAGTATTAACTAAAATTTCACTTTCCTTCATGTCATTATTCCTCAATAAACTATGGGTCCCATAACCACACCTCTGGGGCTACATGTAGACTACATCAAATGTACCCAACGAACTCATCATCAATAACGATCATACAAATTTCAATAAAATGTCCAACATCTCTGGACCTCTCCAAGGGTTGACATCAATCTCCAATATCACTCTCCAAGGGTTGACATCAATGACAACCAATTGTCCAAACCATCTGTCTATCAATCTAAACCAAATTTCCAACAATGGCTTGCACCCCTTTCCAAGATTTCAGACATTTTGATACATCCTTTGAAAATTTGGAAAAGGAAGAGTTTGAAGAAGATTTTCCCTCATGATGTGGATACCTTGATGACCTTTATTCTAGAATTCTTGTTGACATTTTCCACATTTGAAGCTCCAAGTGCGATATAAGTTGTTTCTACATTGAAGTTTATCCAAATTATGACATTGATTCTAAGGATGAAGAAGATATTGATGAGCTTGGACACTATGAACAATATAAATTAGGAAGATTTGTTGAGGAAATCAATGACACAAATATTGAAGAGAATGAAATATAATGGTTACTTAAGGATTTACTTGGTCCTTTGATACATCCTTTGACAATTTGGAAAAGGAAGAGTTTGAAGAATATTTCCCCTCATGCCATGGAGACCTTTATGAACTTGACGCTAGAAGTCTTGTTGACCTTTTCCACATTGGAAGCTCCAAGTGGGATATAAGTTTTTTCTACTTTGAAGATGATCCAATTTATGGCATTGATTCTAAGGATGAAGATGAGATTCATGAGTTTGGACGTTATGAACAATCTAACTTAGGAAGCTTTGTTGAGGAAATCAATGACACAAATCTTGAAGAGAATGAAGTGGAATGGTTACTTAAGGATTTACTTGGTCCTTTGGATTTATTAGGAATTCAATGGTATCCAAATAATTATGAATACTGGAGAGAAGAACTACTAATATTCCATGGACCTAGTGATCCATTGGTTTAATACATTACATGTTTCTTTAATATTGTTTCAAATATCAACATTAATCATGAGGATGTTTACATTGTCCTTGGATTTTCTTGGGCGTGAAATTTTTTATTGGTATGGAAAACTTGATGAAGGAAAGATCTCATCACCTTCAAATTTCTTTAAGATGTCCTTTGAGAGTTGGTCCCATATTCATGAAAAGGTTGTCATAGATGTTGATCGTTTCTTACCTTGTGTTCTAGAAAAATTATCCTTGAATCATGAGTGTACTCATCCTCTTTGCTTACATTTGACTTATGATTGTTCTCATTCCTTACCCTTGACCAAGAGAAGCATGGGAAGTCAACTTGTTCCATAGAGATCCCAACTAGAGACACCTTTTAAACCTCTTTTTCTCAATTATTTTACAACATTAATGGATTGACCCACTCCTATGATCATGAAATGATCACATTATCCCTATTGATCTTTCTATGGAGGAAATTTGTGGGAATATTACCCAACCTTGCATGATTTGGGCCTTTTTCTTCATGAGCATAATCTTACCATAGTTCCAAATCAAGGAGTGATCAAGATTATTCTTTGTACCCATGTGATTTTAAATGAATTCCTATTTTGGTTTATAACTAAACACAAAGGAAATTTTTGATTTGATGATGACCTCATCAAGTGGTTGCGTTGGATCTTTGACTTTACCTAGCAACCATAGTTTTGAGTTAGCCACTAGGAATAGTATAGGATGTGTGTTTGATTTTATTGCACTTGCCTACTTTTTATTTTTGTATTTCATTTAATTGTTTGCTTGTTTGGTTTGCCTAAAGCATTTAATTTCCTTGGATTAATTTATTTCTTTACATGATTTAGACTTGGAAAATGTTCATTTCTGCAAAGTTATTTGATTTTTAGTAGAAATATTTTATGGTGATAGTTTCACCCCATTCATATGTTATTGATTCTTTGAGTGAGCATATAGATCACATGTTTGGATGAGATTATGGAGTTCTCATATATTATTATACTAAGAGTTCATGTCCCTGAGTAGGAGCCAGATGTTTCTCCTTAAGGGGTGGCAGTCCCAAAGCCACCTAATCAATCGTTGTGGCATATTCCAACACACATGAGATTAGTTGATAATGTCATTCATATGTAAATTATCTACTTATTCTCCCTTGATTTCATGATTACTCATCTTCCATCACTCAAGTACCTCAACCATGGTATATTGGTTCTATCCATCCTCACACTTCAATTGACAACTGCACTATGCTTTCATTTTACATGGTTACATTCTCATTGTATAGATTTTCTACTTAGACATGGTGCTATAATTTCTAAGCTTGTTGTGAAAGTGGTAACAGTAAAGTATGATCCAATAACACTTCATAACACTAATAATTTTACTTTTTTCCTCATAGTACCATGTGGGACATAAATATATTTAAATAAGTGTCATAAAAAACTAGGTTTAATCGTACTACTAGTGATTAGTTTGGGTTAGAATACTTCATCTCCTAAATCATACTTGACATTTTCCAGTTTCCCTTCTCACTTACATATCATTCATAAAAAATAAAAATCCCTCACTCATGTTTGAATTTTCAAATGCCATCCAACAAGGTCTAGTCAAGTAAATGGAAAAAAACAATGTAAATCTAAGTAAAATAAATCCAAAAAATCCAGAGGTGAAGAGACCGAAAGATAAAAAAGAAAAAATAAATAAGGTTAGAGCCATGCCACCTCATTAAAAATGTCGACACCCCTAAATCATGTGCTAAAAATGCCTATCTATAGAAATATTATTGCAATATCAATGATAAACAACTATGTTTATCCCATTTGGTATCAAAGAAAAATCCTTGGCCAATTCATGGGTTAAAATACCCCAAATAGTCATCCAATTCATGGGCCTTTACCATTGTCCGTATGCACAACTTCCCTACACTATCATTTCCACTAGGGTCCAATATCCACCTTACTACCTAGCATTGAATGTTTTAGTGGGTGGTGTATATGCCATAAATTCATATTAAAATCCTATACATAGTCTGATGTAACATTCAATGTTGTGTAGTAGGGTGGATATTGATCACCATTTCCATTGGAATTCCATACAGGTCCATATAGAATTGAACTGTTTCAATTTGTGTTCTTGATACCTTGCTCATACACAACCATCAATTGTTATTGATGCAATCTATGTGCCCGATACTTTGTTTGCACACAAAAATCAATTGTTATCACTACAAATTCATGTGCCCCATACCTTGTACCATACTAGTTGCCACTGCAATTATGTACCTCTTCTTTGAATTACATACATTTTCGTTATACAGACACTGCAATTTTTTATCTCATGCACTTCAATTTGTACATTATTTTTCTTTCCCATGTGGATTTCCCATTAGGTCGTGTCTCTTAAGCTTCACTTTTTTGGCATTTTATCCCAAAATTGGCTTGGTTTATAAATGAAGTTCTTAAAAAGTAGATAAAAAATGTAATTTATTTTTCTTTTTTAAAAAAGGTCCCTCGAAAAGAAAAGAAAAAATGCATTATATATATATATATATATATATATATATATATATATATATATATATATATATATATATATATATATATATATATATATTT
>ML776944.1:1388638-1415990 GCA_009831015.1 Picea engelmannii
ATATATATATATATATATATATATATATATATATATATATATATATATATATATATATATATATATATATATATATATTCATTTTTTTTATAAATTCAAATTTATATACCATTTATAAAGTGAAATAAAGTGGGGTCTACAAAGAAAAAGTCTAACCCCGAGATGGTTAGCAATGAAGAGTTACGTGCAGAGGTTAACTGAGGAAAATGTGAAGTCAAAAACATAAGATATCATCTCAATAACATTGAAAAGGGACATAAAGAATTAGCAGAAGGATAAAAACAATTAAGAGACAAAACCAATAAATTAATAGAAAAGGAAGAAAGACAATTTATAGGTTAATAGAAGAGTCTGAGAAATGATGGAAAACCTTATTGAGAATGAAAAATGACATCAAGGATAAAACAACAGGATACTTAATGATCATAATGAAAGAGTTGACCAACTAACTAAAAGGGTAGATGTGTTATTTGCAAAACCCTTAGCCCACCAAATATCACTACCAAGTCCAAAATATTTTAACTCTAGTTGCCAGAGATATCAAGATAACATGGGTTGTCTAAATAAAATTAAAATCAATATACCTAAATATGATGGACAAGAATATAGAAAAATTATCGTGTAGGTTGATAAAATTAAATGGATTTTTGCTATGAACTCACCTTCTAATGAACTAGAAAAATATCAATAGATTCCATGTACTAATTGGAAGATGATGTTTATCATCGGTTCAACTCGTGGTCAAAGAAAACAAGTGGTTTAATTGTTTATTGGAAAATATTCACAAAAGACCTTCAGAAGAGATTGTATGACAATGAAAAAAAATGACACATTTACTAGGTTCAGTCATTTACAACAAATGAGAACAATTAATGAATATACCCATGAATGGTAAGTCCTAGATACTGGATTTTCAGATCTTACAAAGGATCAACTACTAAAATTGTATATTTTAGTATTAAAACCCATACTTCGTAGCAAGCTAACACTATCAAGACCTGAGAATTTTGATGAAGCTAGAAGCATGGAAAAGATAATTGAAAAAAAATATCAATACTCAACATGATGTAGATTTTGGATTATCAAAGAAGACAAACAATTATAGTGCGTCGGGTGATTACAACACCACTAAATATCACCACTCAGATAGGGAGAAAAAAATAAGGAAAAAAATTGTTATAAATGTGGTAAAAAATGGACTCTGTGGTATAGATGTGAAGACATGTCATTATGCTGACAAGAAGAGATGAATAACTCCATGCATTAAATTTTTTATCAAAGAGAGCCACATATATATACATACATACATGACCTTTGGTTTCATATTCCTACAGTTCAGATGGACATTCCTATTCACCTATGACTCCTTATTTTCCTCCTAAATTAAATATCTACAATAATATTTACAATACCATAATCTCAAGGATTAGGTATCTAACATTCCTCCCTTAATTTGAAGACTTTTTTGTAATTCCAAGCATCTTTCTGAACTTTTCAAACTTTTCTCTTCCAAGTGCATTGGTGAATGTGGCTGCAATTTTCTCACTTGTGGAACATTGTATCAGTTTAATGGTCTTGGCCTCTACATGATGTCAAATAAAATGGTACTTTATGTTGATGTGCTTGGTTCGATCATGGAGTCTAGGATTTTTGGCCAACTTGATTGTAGAAGTGTTTTCAATAAAAAGTGGAGTAGCATTTACCTGTTTCCTCTGCAAATCCTCTAGTATCTTGTTGAGCCACACAATCTTTGTTTCCTCTACAATAGACACATATTCTACCTCGGTAGTGGAATCTATTGGAACAAATTGTTTGAGTGATCTTGAAGAGATAGTTGTTGATACAAGACTCATGAGGTATCCTAAAGTAGACACTTCATTCTTCTTATCCCCATCAAAGTATGATTTTGTATGTCCAACTAGATTGAATTCCTAAACCTTGGAGTATTTGAGACCAAAGTCTTGAGTTCCCTTCAAGTACGCTAAAAATATCTTTACAACACACTAACATCCTTCACAAGGTTTTTGTATGATCCTAGAAAGGATCCCAACTACGAATTAAATATCTAGTCTAGTAGTAGTAAGATAGATAATACTCCACACATATTTAGTTACATCATAAAATTCATCCTATTTATATTTGGTTTCATCCTCTAATTCATTCCCTCCTTTTGGTGCTAGCTTTGTATTTTTCTCCATTGGAGAAGAGAGAAGATTACAATTATCCATGCCAAATTTATTCAATATCTCTTAAATTTACTTCTTTTGGGATATGAATACATACTTTGAATTCTAAGTTATTTCAATACCCAAGTAGTAGTGAATATGTCCCGTGTTTTTCATCTTGAAACCCTTCTTCAATTATTTCTTTATGGATACAATATATGCTTCATTTCTCCATGTTATCAAAAGATCATCTACATAGACCACAAGCTATACAACATTTTTTCCAACATTCTTGACAAATAAAGTTGTATCATCAAGATTAAAATGCTTAAAATTGGTGTTCAAAAGATTTTCAGTTAGTTTTCCATACCATGCATGAGGTACTTGCTTTAGGACATACAAAGACTTGATGATCTTGCATACCTTATGTTCTTTAGTCTTCACAAAAAATCCTTCTAGTTGAGACATGTAGACATCCTCTTTCAAGTCTCCATTTAATAAGTTTGTCTTCACATACATGTGATCAATATTCCACCTATTATGTGGTGCCATAGCTAACAATTTATGAATGGTAGACCATTTCATTGTGGGGGGGGGGAATTCTCCTCATGGTATATGCCTTATTTCTGTGCATATCCTTTTTCCACAAGCCTTGCCTTATGCTTGTCAAGTGAGCCATCTGATTTTTACTTACTATTATAGACCCACCTACAACCAATTGGTTTGGTTCCAAATAGAGGATCCACCAACTTCCATGTCCCATTCTTGATGAGAGCATCAAAATCCTTCTACATTTCTTATTTCCACTCAACATGAGAAACAACTTATTCAAAGGAATTTTATTCAAAGTTAGTAGATAAATTCAATTCACAATCATATGAAACATCCATATAATTTACATCGCCTCCATCATGTTGTCTTGTTGAGCTTCCGGTTTCTATATTTCCAACCTCATCAAGATGAACATTTTCAAGTGTCTTTATGAGCCACTTTGGACATTTTTGTGATGTATATTTCCCTCCATTATCAGCAAAAAGAGTGCTAATACTAGATTGTGATTCATTTTCAATCCATACACGAAAGCTTTTAAATGTTTCAAATGATTGATACTTATGTTTCAATAAATAAACCCAACACATCTTGGTGTAGGCATTAATAAAATTCGTGATATATTTATTACCAAAAGCATATGAGACAAGCATGGGACCACACAAATCAGAATGTATTAACTCTATCTTTCTACATGCTCTTGAAGTTGAATCATGAAAATGTTTTTTTGTGTGTGTTTCCCAAGGATACAAGCCTCACATTGCTTCAAATTCCTTGGAATGGTAGGAAAACTAGAAACACCATTTTTATTCAACATATGAAGACTATCATAGTTGATGTGCCTAAAACTAGCATGCCTCAAGAGACTAGAAGAAAATGTACCTTCATCATAGTGAGTAAAGTATGAAAATTTATGTGCTCGTGTATATTTCCCTTTCATCTTCAATAATTTTTCATCCTCCCATCTAGTGAAGAATTAGTGAATGAGAAATAACAACAACAATGGTTCGTCTATGTTTATGTCCAATTGAACTTGTAGGTAAATGCAATCTAACCGTTGGAGCATGATTAGGTTTAGGTTTATGCAAATGAGGGCACCACCTTTATTTTTCAACCTTCATTCATTGTACATACATTGTGCCTCTTCTACATCGTCTGGTGTTCCTTTATTGCCCAGTTGTAATGAATTTTGTGGGATTTAACCGCTCAAGGGAAATTCATATACAAGATGCATATTTTGTGTAGCAATTGTGCCAAACAAGTTCTTTGGCTTTATACATGTTCATTTCATTTTGTGGGTTTCTCATATTGGTTGGTTTTGTGGAACAAGACTATGAAAAATACATGGAAATGGTACATTTGGAAATTGATGGCATGTTGCAGGTCTTTAACGTCCGCAATGCTACTCCACAGAATGATTTATATTTAACATATACTAAGAGTGTAATAATGATTAGGCTTGTTAACTCCCTTCACATTTTGAATTAAGTAACTCAAATTTCTTCAGTAGGAGGTGGATGTGCACCTATTTTTGCAACTGATGGTGTTATGTAACATAAACGGTCGACTCTAGATTTGACTACACTAGGGAGAAAGTGCAATGAGATTTGCTACAAAAGAAATAAGTGTGGATTAAGTTTAAGGTTTTTGAGCACTTAGAGGCCAGGCATTCTAAAATATTATCATCCAATAGTTTAGGTTCTCTCTCTCTCTCTCTCTCTCTCTCTCTCTCTCTCTCTCTCTCTCTCTCTCTCTCTTTGTGTGTGTGTGTGTGTGTGTGTGTGTGTGTGTGTGTGTGTGTGTGTGTGTGTGTGTGTGTGTGTGTGTGTGTGTGTGATATTCTAGTGTAAAAATTCATTATTTTATCCAATCAATCATGGAATTATCTAAAAATAACTTGGCTCAGATACCATTGACAGGAAGAGATGAATAATTCCATGCACAGAAATTTTATTGAAAAGAGCCACATATATATACATACATAAATTATATTTGGTTTCATCTTCCTACAACTTGGATGATTTTTCCTATTCACCTACGGCTCTTCATTTTCGTCCTAAAATAAATATTTAAAATACCATAATTCTAAGGATTAGGTATCTAACATACGCTACTATAAAATAGTAGATGAGAAGCAAGTAAAAGTACATAACCCGGATAATGAAATCACTATAGCATACAACTCATATTCTAACTGTGATGAAAAATCACCAAAAGTATCACTAGCTTCAATCTCATGTTTCCAATAAAACATAAATGAAAAATACAAACTTCAAATATAAATAATTAATCCAAAACACTAAATACAACATTGTTGCAAAATATGTTCTGCCACATATTAGAAAGGTTGATAATACATAGTTTCCAAGAAAAGAAGAAATAAATACTACATTTCCACTGGCAACCATGATATGGAAATCACAATCTAAGACCATGAAGCTTAAAGGAGTCATAAAATATAGGAATGTAACATTACTTGTATATTCTAGCAGTGCTCATAATTGTATAGACATTGTTGTTTCTAAACAACTAAACCTTTTCGTGTATCCCACTAAGGACCTCACTGTTATTATCACTAATGGAAAAAAAGTCAAACAAGTAATAATATGTCATAAATTCTCATTTCAAATAAAAGAAATGGAACTACAAGCACGTCTCTACACTCTACCACTCGAAGAAATGGATATGGTGCTAGGTCCAAAATGGTTGATTCATTTTATGGAGTTTAATTAGCAAGGTCAACACTATAAATTATATGGTGTTGAAGGTTCCACTCTAAAAAAGAATCAATTATAGTTGATAATAAAAAAAATATCAAGAAACATAATCAAACATACAACAATGAAAGTAAGGGAAATATATTTCCAAGACTTCAAAAGGCTTCAATCTATGATGCAAAAAATATAAATGAACTTAACCAACACTCAAAGCATGAATGAAGTCAAACCCCTAAAAATAGATAAACTTGATTCCACCACAGAAACCCGCCCATCTAGAGAGAATCATATTTATTATGATTTGAGGACAAAGCATTCCTTAAGAGGGTGGAAATGTTATAAACATAATAATAATAATAATATGATTAGTCTAATGAAAGGTCAAAGGGAACATACCCCTTCATCTCATGACCATCCAATTGGTATATGTATATCGTCATGTGGTCTATTGTAATCATCATTCTATCAATCATTTATTACTCAATATATCTTTTATATAATTAAGAAATCTTCTTGCAATTTTATTGATAAACAACTATGTTTACCTCAGAAATATCTCGGTGACATTTGTTGAGCCATATATGTTTTTTGAGCATTGAAAGCATGTTTTATTTCATCCCAATGTCTTGGAAAAAAAATTGGGATTTGTTCTTCATTGTCCACCTAGAGAAAAAAGGATTGGTGACAAGATGCTTGTTGCATTTGTTGCTCCAGGTCAAGAAGAGGATGATGTAGATGTAAGTGATGAACCAAATGTGAGTAATTACATATATTAATTATGTATTAGTGATCAATTTTTAATTTTCCTTTTGTTTTGACTTTATATTTTGTCTCTGGGCAATTGAGTTACTAGTTAAATTGGTGTTTCTTACTATGGACATAGTTAATGGATTTTTATTCTTTGTTTATGGTTACAATGTTAATCAATTTCTTTCTCTTGTGATACAATGGACTTATGGTGGCTTATTGTGTTTTTGTTTAACCTTTAAATAGTTGCAACCAAAAATAACAAGGATTAATCGGATAAGCATTATAGGGGTTAGTGGTTAGTTAGTGTTGGGTTAGTGACAAATATAACATATGTACCTACCCACACCATACCTAACCTATGTACCTACCCACACACCTGACCCATATGCCCATGCACATAAGTAATGTCACACCTAACACCAACAGTACACCTAACCCTTGTATATAAGTGTCACACATAAGAAACACACTCACTCTCATAATTAATACACTTAACATAAGAAACACACTTAACCTATGCACCTATCCACACGCATAACCCACAATACAATGCACATAAGTGATATGACGCAAGGGTTGGAAACCCTCACGGTTCCACCCTGCTCTCACCAGGACCTTCTCTAATTCTCGACCCGAAGAGTCAAAGGACTCTTCCAATCTCCCCTCGGGAGTTACCCACAGTACACTAGGTTCCTTTGGCAATATCCCCCCTTCGGAAATCGGGATATCGCGACTCGGGAGTTGCGGTTCACGTGAACACAATTCACATGCAAACCAAAACCCCGATCCCCGATGGTCAACGGGTCAATACTTCCCTTGATCGGAGATTTCCCTATCGGGAAATCGACGCATGAAATGTCGTGATTCACATGCACTATCAATCCCCGAACCCCGAATTCCGATATGCTTCCACCTGTACTCCACTAGAGTCTTCAGGTCCCACACGCCACGTCACTTCGGGATTTCGCGGATCGCGAATCCACAGTACAAGTTTCCTTGTGGTCGAAAACCCCGAAACGTCGAACGCCGAAAACCCAAAGTCCGATGACACCTGTCCTCCACCTGCCCTGGAGGTCCCACTTAGCTACGTCACTTATGCGCTCATGCAATCGGGAATCACGGGATCGCGATTTCAACTGTCATGAATTTCTTGCATTGGGAAATCCCGAATGTCGAAACCCCGATATCACGCCACCTGTCAGCACCTCTGGTGAGGCCTACGCCTTGACACCTGTCTCCCCCTTGTTCTATCGTGAAATCGCCCTTTGTGATGTCAACACTCCGTATTTCAAACCCCGAGTGCTGGGGTGCCGATTCTCCGAGATTGCGCCACCTGTCTTCCACTAGTACCTGGGGTCCCACACTGCCACGTCCTCTTTGGGACTTCACGGATCATGGATCCACGATGTAAGAGTTTCGTGATGTCGAAAACTCCGAACGCTGAACCCCGATATGATGGGATCGCGTTCCACCTGTCCTCGTCACAATCGACGGCTCCCGTTAAATCGGGAAATTGCTATTCGCGATTTCAAAAGGAAATGAACCTCTTGCCTTTGCAATCGCCGAAGCCCGAACCCCGATGTGCCGAAATTCGATGGCTGGTTCTCTCCTGCGCCCAAGGGTTAAACTCCTTGCAGCTTCTCCATGATCCAATGATCCCTGGGATTTCGCGATTCTCCTACGCGAATCATGTCTGTTGATTCTTCCTCTTGGAGATCTCCCGCTCCAAAGCTTCTCTCAATTCACGCTTCTCCTGGGTCTGTTCCCAAAGTCTCACCACGGTACTATCCCTCCTGAGCTTGGTTTCTCCCACTCCTTCAATGGAAAGTTGGCACACTACTTGCGCTCAGCGTCCAATCACTCTCCAAGTGTTGGATCTTCAGGACTCTTGACGCTTCTTCTCCTCTGCGAACCCTCATCTTGATGTCTCGCTTGTGCGTATGAAAATGCTATCCTTCCAGAGCTTCTGCCCTTTGAATCCTCATGGGATTCTTTGGCTCCTTCACTCCTGCAGAGTCTTCGTGCGCAAAGCGCTATCTGTCCTGAGCTTCCACAAACACTCAGACCCCTTGAGGGAATATAGATGCCTCCCTGGCTCCTTGCTCAAACAACCTCTGTGCTGAGTCTTTCTGGGTATTCAGCAACCCAATACAGGTCCCTCAGTGGACTCTGCTTCCTTCAAATGACAGAACTCAATGAGTTCCTTCCTCCTRTGCCATCTGCACACTTCGCTCGACGTCCTCCAGACGGAGCTCCTCAGAATCCTTGACAGAATTCTGGTCTCTCCAAACTCACAGCAGAGTTCTTTCCTCTGTGCACTTCTGTACACACGCTCGGTAYCCTCTGGGTAGAGCTCCTACAAACTCCCAGTAAAGGTTCTATCCACAACAGTGTCTCAGCTACACTGCCTTGACTATTGAGGTGTTCAGCAACCCCAAAGTCCTCCTTCTGTATGAGTTGTTGTCTTCAAGGCTTGTGCCCTCAGCACGTCTTTGTCTGACTCCTTCGAGTTTAGAAGTGCCTCCTCCATGCACTGGGATTCAGAGTCTCAACACTCTGTCATGCCCTCATGGCATGAACCCTCAAAGACCTCTCAAACCTGAAATCAAACCAACTCCCTGCAAATACATGATAACAATACACAATTGCAGCATAAAATGAACACACACATACAGACATGCATATAATGACAGAAAATGCAGGAAAAACCGCTCTGTATTAATAATGGCAAATGCCTGTATATTTTACAAGGTGTTCCCGAGCTCTCCTCGGCTCTTCAACTCTACCATTTTCTATTACAAAATGAGATATGAAATCTCTTTTACCTGAGGGCTCTTAGCGCTTCCCTCCAGGATTCACCTACTCTAATTAATTACAATCAATGGTTGTCTAGTCTGTTATCCAGAACTAGATCTCAGTCAATCTATAATAAATGTCTATCTTATCTACAGCCTGCGCAAAGGCATGGCATTCATGGCTCACCAGCCTAAGGCATTTACATTGAATTCAAATTCAAAATGAGGCTGTGCCTCCCTTTCAGCCCTGCATGAGTGCGCGCTGACGTGGCTGACTGGCTGGCATGGAGAGATGCTCCTGCATCATACTCCACAGCTGCAAAAATCATGAGCTCCTGCTCATGAGCTTCCCCTGTAACTTGTTGGAGTCCACCTGGGTCCCAGACAAGTCTTTGGAGCTTTTCACCTGCTCCATTCTGTTGTTGTTGCTTCTGTTGTGTTGTTGCTGCTGCTTTCCTTCTTCCCAACTGCTCCTCGCTGGTAGTATCTGCTGACTTCGACATCAGATCCATGATCTCCATGATCACCTCATCCAGCTGTTCCAGTGGCTGGTTTAAGTTTTGCAGTCTCCCCAGCTGCAAAAATATTGGCCATTGGGAAGATCATCATGATTCCCCATGCCTTCCTTATCTGTCTCCAACCTCAACTGTTGGATGTGCATGCCCTGCACTTTCACCCTGTCTTCTAGGGCTTCAATCTGCTCCCATAGCTCAGCAAGACATATGTTGTATGTGTCTCCTTCTTCCGCTTCTGCAACCTCCCATGTTGCATTGTTTTCAACTTCATGGCTGAAAATGCTGAGCCATTCCTCATAATGATCCTCTTCCTTTTCAGCTTCTTCGGCTGTCAGCTTCAGTGCTGCAGCTCTCTCAGCTTCCTGGCTGAATTCATTGAGACATTCCTCGAAATGCTCATTCTCTTCACCTTCTGCTGCAAACTTCCCTGTTGCAGTCTTTTCGGCTACAATGCTGAATATGTCGAGCCATTCCTTAGAATGCTCATCTTCTTCTTTTTCTTTTGCTGTTGTTAGCCTCAGTGCTACAGCTCGCTCAGCTTGTTGGCTGAATTTGTTGAGCTGTCCCTCAGAACACTCATTCTTCTCTTCATCCGCTTGGACAGTCTCAGATACCTGCTCCAATTCTTCTTCTTCGACAGTCATCTCCAACTGTGACTGCTCTGCTATTGCTGCATGTACAACAGAATTTTCTGCCTCCTCCTGGGCAAATGGCAGGAATATTTGTATTCCCCCAATCATCAGTATATCATCCTGATGTTCCTCCTCTGTTGTCATCTTCATCTGCTGATCTTCTTGCGAGCCTATATTCTTCGTTAACTCTCCTGGCTGAATCTGACTTCTCAAGTCATCCCTGCCCATCTGGCCATATGGGATGCTTTCACTGCTGCTTCCCTGGCGGATTGTGAGATCAACCGATCCCATCTTCATCAGCAACCTTTTCTAAATTGAACTCTCCCTTGAGTCCAAGAGACTCTCAGACAGTCTCATTTTTTCATCCCTGCCCTCCAGGCAGCTTAGTATGCTTCCACTGCCCTCTTGGCAGTCTTCGAGATCTTCACCTGACCTCCTTTCATCACCCAGCTGGCAATGCAAAGTTTCTTGGCTGTCCTCACGACAGTCTTTGAGATCCTCAGCCGATCTCATTTATGTTCCCCTACCCAACTGGCAATTTGAAATTCCCTGGCTTCCCTCACGACAGTCCTTGAGATCCTCAACTGATCCCAATTCGTTGCCCTCCTAGCAAAATGGAATTTCTTCTTTTCTGCCCAATCGGCAGTATTTGAAACCATCAGCTGATTCCAATTTATCCCAATCATCATCCTCATCATCACCATCGAGACTTTTTCCTGTCTCTGGACAACAATAACAAATCATGTTTTCTTCTATGGCCCTGAGGTTCTCAGCATACCTCAGCCATATTTTCAACAGCCTACGTTGTCCTATGACCATCAGCTACTTGACTGGCCATTTCTCCTTCGCCTTCTTCATTGGCAATTCACGCAGTCGTCTCCTCCTTTTTATCCTGCCGCATCAGCAGTTCCATCTTCTCTATGTCTACTTTTAAGTCATAGAGCTTTCTAGTCATTTTTGTTTCCTCTGCAATCTTTTCTACCTTGATTTTATTCCTATGGCCTTCAATAGCCATTTTTCTATGTCTATCTGTCCCCTCGACAGATCTGCTGCTATCACTCCAGCAATCCTGAGTGCTCATCTTCCTTCTATAGTCTCCCTCTAACTGTCTACGGACTGCTATCTCCAGCAAGCAATTCCCCACAGAGCTCTCAACAACCCTGTCTTCCTTCACCTGCAATATACAGATGAAATCCCGCTCTGATACCACTTGACGCAAGGGTTGGCAACCCTCACGGTTCCACCCTGCTCTCACCAGGACCTTCTGTAATTCTCGGCCCGAAGAGTCAAAGGACTCTTCCAATCTCCCCTCGGGAGTTACCCACAGTACGCTAGGTTCCTTCGGTGATATCCCCCCTTCGAAAATTGGGATATCGCGACTCGGGAGTTGCGGTTCACGTGAACACAATTCACATGCAAACCAAAACCCCGATCCCCGATGGTCAACGGATCAACACTTCCCTTGATCGGAGATTTCCCTATCGAGAAATCGACGCATGAAATGTCATGATTCACATGCACTATGAATCCCCGAACCCCAAATTTCGATATGCTTCCACCTGTACTCCACTAGAGTCTTCAGGTCCCACACGCCACGTCACTTTGGGATTTCGCGGATCGCGAATCCGCAGTACAAGTTTCCTTGTGGTCGAAAACCCTGAAACGTCGAACGCCGAAAACTCGAATTCTGATGACACCTGTCCTCCACCTTCCCTGGAGGTCCCACTTAGCTACGTCACTTCTGCGCTCGTGCAATCGGGAATCGCAGGATCGCGATTTCAACTGTCACGAATTTCTTGCATTGGGAAATCCCGAATGTCGAAACCATGATATCACGCCACCTGTCAGTACCTCTGGTGAGGCCTACGCCTTGACACCTGTCTCCCCCTCGTTTTATCGGAAAATCGCCCTTTGCGATGTCAACACTCCGTATTTCAAACCCTGCATGCCGAGGTGCCGATTCTCCGAGATCACGCCACCTGTCTTCCACTAGTACCTGGGGTCCCACACTACCACGTCCTCTTCGGGACTTCGCGGATCGCGGATCCACGATGCAAGAGTTTCATGATGTCGAAAACTCCTAACGCTGAACCTCGATATGATGGGATCGCGTGCCACTTGTCCTCGTCACAATCGAAAACTCTCGTTAAATCGGGAAATCGCTATTCGCTATTTCAAAAGGAAATGAACCTCTTGCCTTTGCAATCGTCGAAGATCGAACCCCGATGTGCCGAAATTCGATGGCCGGTTCTCTCCTGCACCCAAGGGTTAAACTCCTTGCAGCTTCTTCATGATCCAACGATCCCCGGGATTTCGCGATTCTCCTACGCGAATCCTGTCTGTTGATTCTTCCTCTTGGAGATCTCCCGCTCCAAAGCTTCTCTCAATTCGCGCTCCTTCTGGGTTTGTTCCCAAAGTCTCACCACGGTACTATCCCTCCTGAGCTTGGTTTCTCCCACTCCTTCAATGGAAATTTGGCGCACTCCTTGCGCTCAACGTCCAATCACTCTCCAAGTGTTGGATCTTCAGGACTCTTGACGCTTCTTCTCCTCTGCGAACCCTCAGCTTGATGTCTCGCCTGTGCGTATGAAAATGCTATCCTTCCAAAGCTTCTTCCCTTTGAATCCTCACGGGATTATTTGGCTCCTTCACTCCTGCAGAGTCTTCGCGCGCAAAGCGCTATCTGTCCTGAGCTTCCACAAACACTCAGACCCCTTGAGGGAATATAGATGCCTCCCTGGCTCCTTGCTCAAACAACCTCCGTGTTGAGTCTTTCTGGGTATTCATCAACCCAATACAGGTCCCTCAGTGGACTCTGCTTCCTTCAAATGACAGAACTCAATGAGTTCCTTCCTCCTGTGCCATCTGCACACTTCGCTCGACGTCCTCCAGACGGAGCTCCTCAGAATCCTCGACAGAATTCTGGTCTCTCCGAACTCACAGTAGAGTTCTTTCCTCTGTGCACTTCTGTACACACGCTCGATACCCTCTGGGTAGAGCTCCTACAAACTCCCAGTAAAGGTTCTGTCCACAACAGTGTCTCAGCTACACTGCCTTGACTATTGAGGTGTTCAGCAACCCCAAAGTCCTCCTTCTGTATGAGTTGTTGTCTTCAAGGCTTGTTCCCTCAGCACGTCTTTGTCTGACTCCTTCGAGTTGAGAAGTGCCTCCTCCGTGCACTGGGATTCAGAGTCTCAACACTCTGTCACGCCCTCATGGCATGAACCCTCAAAGACCTCTCAAACCTGAAATCAAACCAACTCCTTGCAAATACATGATAACAATACACAATTGCAACATAAAATGAACACACACATACAGACATGCATATAATGACAGAAAATGCAGGAAAAACCGCTCTGTATTAATAATGGAAAATGCCTGTATATTTTACAAGGTGTTCTCGAGCTCTCCTCGGCTCTTCTACTCTACCATTTTCTATTACAAAATGAGATATGAAATCTCTTTTACCTGAGGGCTCTTAGCGCTTCCCTCCAGGATTCACCTACTCTAATTAATTACAATCAATGGTTGTCTAGTCTGTTATCCAGAACTAGATCTCATCCAATCTATAATAAATGTCTATCTTATCTACAACCTGCGCAAAGGCATGGCATTCATGGCTCACCAGCCTAAGGCATTTACATTGAATTCAAATTCAAAATGAGGTTGCGCCTCCCTTTCAGCCCTGCATGAGTGCGCGCTGACGTGGCTGACTGGCTGGCATGGAGAGATGCTCCTGCATCATGATACACCTAACATAATAAATTCACTTAAGTTAAACGCCTACTCACTCATTCAACCCATGCACATAAAACCCACACACATGAAATTTTCATAATTAACCATTGTACCCCAAAGACACACATAAGGGACACTCATGTGTTAAAAGTTTTGTGTGCTCGTTTTACCATAAACAATATCACACTATTGTCACCCACCCATAGTCACAAATGCCACCCCCGATCACTTTAAGATTTACTTAGAACAATTTCGACAAGCCTACTCCATAACCAATAGATAAACCCTAGCCATAATATTGTTGCAACAACAACACAATAACTGTACAAGGATAGCATACCTTATACCAAGAGAATCATAAGAGAGATACCAAAAGGACTTATTGCATTATTCCTCTAGACTTGCACCCTCTCTAGCTGCAATTGTTTCTCTCCAAACTTGTGCATTAGCTACCACTACAATTCCTCCTTAGACTTGCACACTTGTTGAGTGAGTGTATCCAAATGAGCTAGGCGCCTGCCTACTTATATTTTCCTATACAGTTTACTTTTCCCATAGGGTTGACCTGTCTTTTCTAGCAAATATAATTTACTTTGAATTTTTCTATCAAAGATGACTTCTCTTTCTAGGGTTTTCTATTTCTTTATTATTATTTCTCTTAAGGTCGAATTCTATCCTAGAGTTTCATTTGTTTAGTGGTTCTCTTGATTCCAAAATATTCTATTCTAAGTCAAAAGGTTACACATGGATTTTAATACCTCCCGTAGCTACCAAAATATCAACACTCCCTCTTAGCTAGGGATGTATTAACTAAGATATTCTTCATGTAATGGTATCAAACACATCCATCCATCTGACATGGCATGGGAAAGACTCACACAGTCTTGCAGAACAGTCTACAGGTAGCATCACCATATCCACACAGGCTATCTCATGATCAAATAGATCATGTCTCGAGTAGAATGGCCATACGACCATCTCATGATCAAACATATAGTGTAACAAGTAGCATAGCCACACAGGCTATCTCATGATAAAAAAATATCATATCACAAGTATCACCATCATAGCCACATAGGCTCTGTCATAGTCACACACACAGACTATCTGATGGTAATGTCACAGTCATGAATATGGGGTCTCATCAGCCTTCTTGGATTTATGTAATCATGGGGATTCAACTAGTTCATATAGAACTAGGAAAATTTTCAACTCACACAGAATCTGGCATCTAATTCATAAAGAACTAGTAACTCACCAACTCACACATAATTTGGCATCTAGTTCATAAAGAACTATTAACTCGTCAGCTCACATAGAATCTGGCATCTAGTTCATAAAGAATTAGTAACTCGTTGGCTCAAACAGAGTCTGACATCTAGTTCATAAATAAATAGTAGCTTTCCATCTCACACAGAATCTGGCATCGAGTTCATAATGAACTAGTAACTCGTCAGCTCACACATAATCTGACATCTAGTTCATAAAGAACTAATGATATCTAGTTGGCACACCAGGAAACTAGTGCGTAGTAACCAAGAATCTAATCACAAGTATTAGGTGATGTAGTGCATGCACACTACCCATCTATACCAAGGCTAGGAAACACCTCCAACCACATATATTGGACCACCAACTTGAAAATCTAGGTAACTCTCCAACCCCGAAGGCTCGACATTTGTTGAACTTGTGCGAGGTCATGATGAGTAGTGCCACAATCAGTAATGTGCGTGTTGAGGAAAATATATGAATTAATCTTACTAAATCATTTTTAGATATTTCTTGGCTAAGGAAAGATATTCAAGAATATTGCCCTATGTTTATAGCCTCAAAATGTATTTCTTAATCCACAAGTATTAATTACAAGGGCTTAGGATGATTTTTTAAATAAAAATATTGTTGCAAAATATAACATTTTTATATAATTTTCTGAACATATACAGATTGCAAAAAGTAAATGTGGAGATCAAAAGCAAAAATAACCAAGTCACAGATTAACACAAATGAGACAGAATAGAAATTTCTTTATTTCATTCCAATAAATCAAAAGTATCCTTCTCTTTACAAAACTACTTGTGGGGGCATGGACCAAGGTCAAACTTAGATATCCCCAATGAAAACCATATAAAAGGACTCTGACAAGAAGTAAAAACTGAACTTTAAAATCTAGATCAACTTGCCACAGACTGTTGCCCACTTGACTCTGCACAATATCCTTTATCAATCATGAAAATCAATTCATAAACAAACAATTCTACGCAGACTATCAAACATAGATCAACACCTTTGAAACAAGCATCTGAATGATATGGTTAAGCTTTAATCCTTGTTGTCTACAATAGGACCCTACTGTCAAAAAGACAATTAGGTCTTTAATGAATTGAACAATGAATGAAAACTAAACTATCTCAATAAAACTCAAGAGAAAACCTTAGTATGCTTTCTCCTTCTATTCTCCCCTTGTTCTTCCTTCTCATTTGGCTTTTATGCATTCCAAATCAGTTGAAGTAGTTCAACTACCTCATTTAGTCAAGTTAACTAAAACTTAACTAATTTTAGTTAGGGGAAGTAATAATAATAATTAAGGGTCTTTTTATTAAATAATAAACTAGTAGGTGGGACCCGTTGGGACTCCCTTTTATTACTTAACAAAAATAAACATAATTATACAATCAATTAAACACATGCCTCCTTGTGGCTCCCATAATTATTTCCACAATTTGAAATTTAAATATCATAAATATTTCAAATTATATCCAAAACATGTAAATATCCACAATATCCTCAAAAATAGTTTGTTGTCTGAAACTTTCTGTAGCCCACTGTCCTCAACACATAAATCAAAATCAATATTTTCCACTTTGAGAGGAAATTATTCCTTTGTCAATGTTGTCCCCTTTGGAATTCCCAGAAAGAGCCTTAGGTTGGGTGGAACCTTGAGGCTTGATATCACTAATGACATGGGAGAAATCATCCCTCAAGTGCATACGGGAGGACACTGACTTGGAGAAGTCACTTGAAGGAGAGGAGGGGGAAACAACAAATTTTCCTTTGTCATGCACATGGGGAGCCTCGGTTTTGAGTCATTTTCTTACATGGGAGGACTGTACAAGGGAGTTTGCAGGGGAAATTTTAGCATTTGGGTTTACAGTTGGAGGAGGAGGGGACAATGACAAGTTGGTCCAACAACGATGGTGGGAGACTATTGGGTGAACAATCTCCTTCCATCCATCATTATTTGGAAATTATGGTTGCAATGATACATGGGGAGGTGTTAGTACCATCATGTTTTTAGTTAGATTCGGTCTTATTCAAGTCAGATTCTGTGTGTCAAAGCGTGTGCAGTCAGGTACCGAACAAAAAATAGGTCGAAGTCATCAAGTGGCCAGTTGGCCCTTGGAGTTGGGAAGGGATGTCAGAACCAAAACATGTGTAAGGGGTAAAGGTCTTTTCCAAAAGAGTCGGGTCCTGTCAGAAGAGAAGGTCTTACGTGCCTAAGGTCGAGGCAAGTTATTAAATAGAAGTCACTTTGATGGACGAAGTGACCATCATCAACTCATTATGAAGTCAAAAAGAATGAAAAATCACGGTGCTCATATCACATATTCCCTACAACTCTTATCAGTTGTGCTTCACACACTCCTAAGTGTACCCATCGCATGGATGTACTACAAAAAATATTCAATCTTTCTTCGAAACCTCCAGTCACCATGGATTTAGTGTCCCCTAGCACGTTTTCATCTCTTGCCTGCCCAATTATAAATTTTGAGTGCTCTGCATGTATTATGATCACCAACCGAGTTTATTCATTGCATGTAAGTCTTCTCACAAGCCCAGGTCGATTGAGATCACTGCCTTTGGCCCGTGTCAAATTCAACGCGCGCATAACGAATACGTGTGGCAACATAACGACATCCCAGAACATAAGGAAAGGTGCACGAAGTGGAAGGGATGATGGGCCGGAGCCTCAAAGCTTGACATTGTTCAACGAAGATCCGAAGGTCAGGGCGTATTTTGGGCAATTCAGATGCATGACCTTTTGCAAAAAAATCCAAGGATTCAACATGAAACTAGCGGAGAAGTGCACGCTCAGGTTCGACAGGCCCGCAAGGTAATTGTAGGTGTCTCTTTCCAGGTGACAAAAGAAACTCTATCGGCCATGACAAAGATCCCTTCATGTGGAAAAAGGTGGTTTAAAGGCATGCCTTTGGACATGCAGTGCTACAAAGACTTCATCAAGCGAGACTGTTTAGGTGGGAAAGTCGAAACGGGAGTTCCAAGTAGATATTTGCAGGGGCCTTTTCGGAAACTCATGGAAGTAATTAGGAAATATTTCACCTGTGAGGGAAGGTTTGATAGAATACATTTGCATCACATTATATTGTTAATGCACTTCACAGGGATGAGACCATTAAATATACCCTTTTTCTTGCAACAAAGCCTCCGAGAAATGGCAAACAACGCCCAAGATGAAGAAGATCAGCCGGAGAGGAAAATATCGCATGTCTCACTAATTAAATTATTGATGGTGGAGGAGTTAAGGCGATTGGGAAATAACTGGGATTCGTTTCTACTTGCAGCAGGAATCCCCAAGGATCCAAAAGAATATTTCCCTCTACCTGCGAAAAGGGAAACATCGCACTGTGAGGAGGCTAAAGCAAGAAAGGTTACAGAGGAAGGAAGTATGTTGGAATCCATGTCCCCCCAACAACCAATACCCCAGAGAAGGGGTATGCCAAGGAAAAAAAAGGAAGGTGGGGAGACCTGAGTCTCAGGCAGGGTGCATGCAAAGTCAGTCGTCGAAGAGTTACTCATGCACGTTATTCGGATGGATCCCATCGAAGGCACAAGTCAAGAAAGTTGGGGAAAAAGTAGGAGGACAGACACCAAAAGCATAGATGTTTGTGAGTCTTCGTAGAAGCTGAAGTAAGCACAACTTTCTATTACTGAGTTATACCAGGAAAACAAAGAGCTGAGACAACAATTAGCAGAAAATACCCTTGAAGTATCATCATCACAAGGCCATGAGGGAAACATGACTTGGCTAAAGAGACAACTCAAAGAAGCGTAGGATAAGATCATACAGCTGCACAAAACACATATGGTGTCAGAAGAAAGGAATGTGAAACATTTCATGGAATGTGAACCGACCATGGATAAAGTTCTCACGACTCTGGCCAGTGTGCAAAAGAAGTTGAAGGGGAACGCAGTTCTGCAAAGGTAAGTGATGAACCTGAAAAGGAGAAATTGGTCTCTCAGGAGAAAGCTTCGAGTATCCAAACTGTAAACGAGACCATACATGTGATCAATCGACTCTGTTTTTTGTCTCCTCAGACATGGTGCAGACTTGGAATCTGACAGATACCCGCGTGAAAAATATACGATGCGCAACGATGGAATCTCATCCATTGCAAAGGCCAGGTGTATGTTAGATGTGAAAAAATTTGAAGAGAGGCATTGTTCCCTAGTTGGAGTCATAATTTTGGAGGCACCTCCAATGGTCTACAGTCACCCACCACATGCACACACCAACAAACGATCACGTGACAGAGTTCAGGGCCGTTACAATGTGTGGAAGGAGTCTGACAAAACACTTTATTGCCCAGATGCCCTGTCAAAGGAAAACATCGACACATCATTCTCTAACGAAAAGATTTTGATGATGATTGAAACGTCACGGAAAAGACAAGTGGCTATGATGCGACCAAGTACAGTCAATTTCTATTTTTAGCAAAATTCCATTCAAAGAGCCATATCACAGAGAGTAGTCGAACCTAGTTTCTATGGATAGTAGTTAGAGCGCAGGGTAGCCCAAGTGGCACACCCTTGTCTATATATTCCATATTTTCAATGTAAGCCAGGTTGGATGGAAAAATATTGTAGACAGTGACTATTGATAGTATTTTTTTGATCCAATTGAAACTTAATGCAAAAGTACCGAAGCTTTGATCAAAAGATTCTAACGGTGGCAGTCTGATGTATTGTATTCTTTTTTTGCGTATGTGATTTCCTATTCTCTCTATATTCACATCTGTAATTTCTATCCAAATCGGAACATGATTTCAAATCTAGAATTCACCACATAATGCTCTAGATTCATGCCATTTAGACAAACTATGTTTCTTCTAAGTTAACTCTGAATTCATCCCCAATGGTGCTCTGAATTGCTTCATGTGTTTTTCTCTTGCCACACACAATGATTTTTAACTGAAGACTATTTCTCATTTAGCCTTTATCCTCTCTAGTTCAGTCACTGAGTCATTTGTTTCTATCGTTTTCTTAAATCGACTCCATAGCTCAAGGTCTTGCTTATTTTTGCCAATAGAACCATAAAATATTGTTTAAAGGTGTTAAATTTAGCCCAAAGTTTAAATTTATATCCTGTACAGAGACAAAGTCTCTAGAGAGATCCCTCTCTAGGTCTGAAAGGCTAGTTTTGGGCCTCAAAGTTGGTTTGTAGGTTTCCTCTGTCATTATTTTCCTCATTCGAACGAAGTTTACAGAGCGCTAACATTCTAGTGTCATTGTCGGGGATGAAATTGAATGAATTTTCCCTGGGAGAATGAATAAAGCTATAGTTTGACCCCTAAAGGTAATAGTGGGGAAAACATATGTATTGTCTTAAACCTTTACCCTGACAACTCCAGTGAAAAAGACCAGTACCACGTAGTAGCTCCATTCATAAAACCTAGCTCTGAAGACCATTTATACCAGAGCCAATCCTGACCCTAACCCTGTAGAGCCCGTGTATGATCCTGAGACACTTCTGCATAGGGTAAGGGAGTAGGCACAAGACCCTTTCTATTACCTAGACAAAAATATATCCTTTCCCAAGGATTGGGCTCAAAGTATTGATGACCTCGACTTTGACACCTATTTCGAACAAACTTTGTTCGGGTCTAATTAAGAAACCAGCTTGGACAATATAGTCTTTGACGAGGAGAGGTTTCGATCTCTAATCCCAAAAGCTACAAATCCCGCTCATAAAATCCCCCAAACCCCAAACCCCTCTAGAGAAATGGCTGCTAGGTTCTCCCCACTTGTTCTATCGGCCCAACTGCATGATTTCCCCCAGAACTACAACCATAGGCTCAAACTCTATGATGTTGAAGGAAATGTATCTTCCCAAAAGCACCTAGATCGGTTCAATGATTTCGTTGATCTTGAAGAGGTAGACCATGAAGATGCGAAGATGAGGTTGTTCATGCAGAGTCTTTTGGGGGAGGTGATAAAGTGGTTCAAATCCCTCCTAGCATCAAGTATTCAAGACATTGTCGTGTTTGAGACGTCTTTCATTACTAGATAGGGAGATAAAAATAATCCTTTGCAGATGCTGATGCAGTACAACAATATGAAGAGAGAAGGGGAGGATACGGTGCAAGACTTATTGGCCCGCTTCATGAGGGTTTACAAATCGATTCCTGCAGAAGTCGAGCTACCTCCTAGGGCTGGACAACTGTACCGTGATTTCGCTTTGCTTTTAAGGGAGAGAAGATATGAAAATTTAGATTCCATGATGAAGACGCAATTGAGGTCAAGGTAAACCTGATGGCATTGGGAAAGATAAAACAAAGATTCAACAGAGGTGGGAGGAAACCCCAAGGGGATGCGCAACCATCGACCTCTCGACCCTCAAAGGACAAGTTCAACTTGATGATGAAGACAATGGAGAAACTGATGGAAATAATGTCCCTGGGAAACAAACTCATCACCTGAGAACATCATGATCCCTATCCTAGAAATCAGAACCCTAGAAGAGGTATGGTCTCGTAGATTAGGTAGAGGGAAAAAAGATACCAGGGTAACCAACAAATAAATCCCTCATTCCAAAAAAGTTACGCGGACGAAGATTTTGATCAGATGTTCGAGGATCGAATGAATTGTTGTGACAATAAGGAAACGTGTGCGTTCTTGACGAAGGGAAATGCAGACATACGACACATTGTCTAGGGAAATGGAGGAATTCAGGAAATGTTATCACAATACCATCATGTAGTTCCAAAAGAAATACAACCTCAGGAGAAAAAAGGCATCCACGGAACCTCAGCAGAAAAATCCCATAAGAGAGCCTCAACAAATGAATCCCATAAGGAAAAATCTGGCAGATATCCCTTCCAAAAGCCAACTGAAGCAAGACAACCCGAACAAGGATGTGACGGAAAATGCAAATTCGAAGGAGAAATTTCCAAAGAGAGCGCCAGAAATAAGCCGAGAGACATGTGTCAAGGAGGTAGAAAAAGTCTCTCCCCCTTTTAACTTTGAGAACGAAATGGCCAAGATTAAAATATCCATCCCTTTCAAAGAACTCATCAAGAAAGAATAATATCGGGATCATATTATTAAAATGCTAAATATGGGGGGGACTCTCGACACTTTGAACGTCCACGATGATCACCCTGCCATTTTGTTCGATCCACGCGTAAAGGAGACAGGCGATACTGAGGATGTTCCCTCGTTCTATGTCAGTATCAAGATCTGTGACATAACCTTGCATAACACCATGTTGGATTCGGTCACATCGCACAATATCATGCCCAAAGTGATCATGGATGAGTTGGGTTTGGACATCACCAGGCCCTATAAGGATTTGTTTTCTTTCAATTCAAGGAAAGTGAAATGTTTGGGTCTGATCAAAGATTTGGTTGTGTCACTGGCGCAAATCCCTTCTAAGAATTTGGTTATCGACGTGGTCGTGGCCGATATACCCCCTAAATTTGGCATGCTATTATCCAGATCATGGACCGCAAAATTGAAGGGAACTCTGAAAATGGACATGTCATATGCTACCATCCTTGTTTTCGACCAGGATAGATGGTTATATAGAGAATTACTGCTGAAATACATGGTGAATAGTAAGATGCAGCTGAATAACCACCCTATCTACTCTATTGACACTAAGATTGGATCCTCCATATTTTACAATGACCTGAGTTTTGAAGAAGAAGAAACAACAACTGTCATGGTTGTTGCTGAAAAAGCCGCGTGAAGAGCAACAAAGTGCACAGACCCGAGGAACTGCATGGAGAATGAGATGTGGAACATGAGTTTCGATGAAGCCATCATCAAGGAAGGGGAAGAGGACGATGTATGGATAAGTCCTCCTAAGGTAGGCACAAAACTATCCTCTTACAAACTCGCTTTCGACTACACTAATAACATGGTTGAGTATGAGGCGTTGATTTTGGGCCTGAGAGTTTTGAAAGAATTGGGTGCAAAGAGGATATCGGTGCATGGAGTCTTCGAGCTCATTATAAACCAAGTGAAAGGCATATATCAATCCAATCACCCCAGACTGAGAGCGTACATAAACCTAGTGCTATATCTCCTCGAAGAATTCTCAGAGTATAATTTATCGAAGATCCCGAGGGGGAATAATCAGATTGCATATGCCTTGGCCACCTCAAACTCAATTTTTAAAATTCCCATTTTTCCAAACAGAAATTATGAGATCTAACTCAAACACAGGCCGGTGGTGCCCGATAATATCAAGTATTGGTAGGTGTTTGAGGATGACAAACAGGTGGAGATATTTCTCCAAATGAGTGATGAGTTCACTAATATAAACATTGATGACGAGTGTTGTTGCGACGAAGATGAAAGAGTAGATCCACACAATGACGACGACCCTTTCCAGAACTAGATAGTAGGAAGGGACATAGTACAACTAAAGAATAATATCATCCCAAATGGATTAGTTTCGTTGGAAAATATCTTTGATGAAAATGACGTGGCTAGAAATCCCAAGATCACTGCAAATGATGAGGATGTCGAGGATTGTAATATCGTGACCTAGGAGAATTTGAAGATGATTAAATTATCAAAGACGCTCAGTCCATAGGTCAAACAGGATTACATCAAGTTCGTGAAGGATTTTCCAAACGTTTTCGCTTGGATTTATGATGACTTGAAAGTTTATGACACCAAAGTGATTCAACATGTCATTCCTCTCAAAGAAGGACAAAATAATTTCTAGAAAAAGTTGATATGGATAAATCCCCTGCTGCTTCTGCTAGTCGAAAAGGAGGTAAAGAAACTTTTCGAAGCCAAAATTATCGTTTCTTTAAGGTTTTCGAAATGGGTTGAAAATCTGGTGCCTGTAAGGAAAAAGAGCAGTGAAATAAGGTTGTATGTAGATTTTCGGAATTTGAACAAAGTGTCCCTCAAAAACAACTATCCACTCCCGAAGATTGACTATATCATGTAGAAGTTAGTTGGGTCCCATAATATGTCTATGTTGGATGGATTTTCAGGCTACAATCAGGTCATGGTACACCAAGATGACCGAGAAAAGATAACTTTCACGACACCATGGGGGACATTCATGTACACTAAGATGCCCTTCATCCTGATGAATGTTGGAGCTACCTTCTAGCAGGTGATGGATATAGAATTTTTCAAGGAGAAGGACAAATTTATCGTGATCTATCTAGATGACATCACAGTGTACTTTGACTCTGACGAACAACACCTCGAGCATTTGAAGAAAGTTTTCCTAAAGTGAAAGAAGTTCGACATATATTTGAATCCAAAAAAATCACATTTCGGAATGCAAGAGGGGAACTGTTGGGGCACATCATCTCAAAAGAAGGTATAAATATAGACCCCAGCAGGGTCTAAGGAATCTTGAAAATCAACACTCCACACGGTAAGAAGGAGGTGCAGTCCTTCCTGGGAAAGGTGAATTTCTTGAGAATGTTCATCCCGAACCTGGAAGAAATTATAAAACATATCACCTGTATGCTTAGAAAGGGAAATGAGATAAAATGGAACCCCGAAACAAAAAAATCATTTGAAGAAATCAAGATAGAGCTGACCAGAGCTCCCGTGTTAGCCAACATGGACTTCACGAAGGAATTTATCTTGTTCTCGTTCACCTCGGAGCATACCATTACTGGCGTATTGTTATAGAAAGATGATCCAAATTTTGAGAAGCCTATAGCCTACTTCAGCAGGACGTTGAGGGATTCCCCACTGAGGTATGACATTATGGAGAAACAAGCATACGCCTTAGTGAAATCCCTAAAGGATTTCAAAAGTTACATATTATACTCCCACGTTATCTCTTACATGTCCAACAACTCAGTCAAGGATATCCTGACTTAGCTTGAACCTGATGGAAGAAGAGGTAAGTGGATCGCGACCATGTTGGAATATGACCTCGAAATCAAGCCCACAAAGCTAATCAAGGGGCAGGGCCTCGCAAAGATGATGGTACAATCGAACTGTGATGTTCTAGGAATCAAATTCATTGATGATATGTCAGAGAATCCTCAGGAAGAAACAACTGCACAGGTGTCTCAAGCTCCTTGGTATACAGACATCATTTATGTATTGAGGAATCTGCAAGCTGCTCTAGGTTTAAGTAATACCAAGACTTGTTGTATTGGAAAAGATCTGAGAGGAATATTGTTGAGTTTCTTACTAGAAGATGATGCGTAACATGCCATCAGAGAATTCCACAAAGGTGACTGTGGAGGGAATCACTACTGAAAAACCATCGACATTCTACAACATATTGCCCACAAGGTAATGGGTTAGAAAAATCATCTAATAAGAGCTTAACTAGGATCATTAAAAGACTCTTGCAGGACAACAAGAAGGCCTGGAATAAGAAACGTATTTACATGTTGTGGGCAGACAGAGTCACTACCAAGAAGTCCATCTCCACATCACCATTCCAAATTGTGTATGGAGCGGATGCGATTTTCCCTACCTCCCTAGGATTGCCCTTCAGGAATTTGATGCAAGAGAAGGAGGTTGAGCTAGATGATATGTATATAAGGATAAATCAGTTGATTCACGTGCAACAGATGAGGGAGTAGGTATACAACCGATCGCAACTTCACTAGGACAGGATGAAGAAAACTTTTAACAAGCACTATAAACAGGAGGAATTTCAGGTGGATGATCTAGTGCTAAAGTGGGATGCAAGAAACAAAGATAAGGGAAAGCATGGATAATTCGACCATATTTGGATGGGATCGTTCATAATCTACGCGTATCCTGGGAACAACACATATCTGTTAGAAGAACTTAATGGAGAGTCCACTGGTTGGGGGCCTGTAAATGACAGATTCCTCAAACACTATCTGGTGCAGTAAAGTCTGTTTAAATTTCATGTCATTGTAAATAGTCATTTTAGTTTTAGTTTTTTAAGAAGGCCTTTCGATTCAGTATGTCAACGGAAAATTAAAGCCCAAAGTGAAGGCCCTGAGTTTATGCTGAGTCTGGTCGAAACAGTGTCAAGAAGGTTTAAGTTGCACTTTGTTTTTTCGTTGTTTCAGAGTCTGGAATTCGAATAAGGCCCAATGGCTAGGCACCTGGTCTGCTATTCTTTTCCATGTCACTGGGAGTATAACAATCCCCGTAGGAGCCAAATGTTAGCGTCATCATTTTTTCAGTTAGAGTCGGTCTTAGTCGAGTTAGAGTCTGTGTGTCAAAGTGTGTGAGGTCAGGTACCAAACAACTAACAGGTTGAATTCAGCAAGTGGTCGGTTGGCCCTTGGAGTTGGGAAGGGATGTCAGAACCAAAACATGTGTAAGGGGTAAAGGTATTTTCCCAAAGAGTCAGGTCTTTTCAGAAGAGAAGGTCTTACGTTCCTAAGGTTGAGGCAATTTGTTAAATATAAGTCACTTTGGCGGATGAAGTGACCATCATGAGCTCATTATGGAGTCATAAGAATGAAAAATCGCGACACTTGTATCACATATTCCCTACAAATCTTATCAATTGTTCTTTGCACACTCCTAAGTGTACCCTTCATGTGGATGTATTGCAAAAATATTCAATATTGCTTCAAAACCTCTAGTCACCAGGGATTCAGTGTCCCCTTACACATTTTCATCTCTCACCTACCCGATTATAAATTCTGAATGCTCTGCATGTATTCTATTCACCTGTTGATTTTATGCATTTCATGTAATTCTTCTCGCAAGCCCAGGTCGATTGAGATCATCACCTTTCGCCCATGTCAAATTCATCATGTGTAGAACGAATATGTGTTGCACCATGACGACATCCCATAACATAAGGAAAGGTGTGTGAAGTGGTAGGAATGTTGGGACCGAGCCTCAAAGCTTGACGTTGGTCAACGAAGATCTGGAGGCTAGGGAATATTTTGAGCAAGTCAGATGCATGAACTTTTGCAGAAAAATCCAAGGATTCAACATGAAACTAGTGGATCAGTTCACACTCAGGTTTGGTGGGTCCCGCACAGTAATTGTAGGTGTCACTTTCCTGGTGACAAAAGAAACTATGTCAGTCATGATAGATATCCCTTCGCATGGTGAAAGGTGGTTTAAAGGAATTCCTTTGGACGTGTGGTATTACGAATACTTTATCAAGCGAGACTATTTAGGTGGGAAAGTCGAAACGAGCGTTACAAGTAAATATTTGTAGGGGCCTTTCTGGAAAATCATGGAAGTAATTAGGAAATATTTCACCTGTGAGGGAAGGTTTGACAGAATATATTCGCATCACATTGTTGG
>ML776944.1:1430253-1460849 GCA_009831015.1 Picea engelmannii
CTTCAAATACTTTGGAATGCTTATCAATGATCCCTTGGATATCTAGAGGAATAGATGTCTTAGATGTTTGAACATCTAGTGAGCATAGTTGTGCAATAACACCTTGATTCCCCTTTTTCAATAATTTTTTCATGCCATTAGAGCTTATCACCTTACCGGGTTTCCTTGTGATATCTCTTAACTCAATTTATTTTCCTTCCAATGAAAATTTCATGAAAAGTTCTTGAAAATTAAAAGCCATTGTTCCTAATAATTGTAACCATTGGATTCCTAGTACAACATCAACACCACCCATGGGTATAACAATCATTGGACTATTCATTACATATTCCCCCATAGTAAGATTGATCTTATTGCATTTTCCTGAGCAATTGATGGTTCCTCCATTTGCAATCATTACTTGAAACTCTGGTGTTGGATATACAAAGCAATTGAGATCTTTGGCTAATTTATAGTAAATGAAATTATGAGTACTTCCAGAATCAATTAGGACTATTACCTTTTTCTTTTTGATATATCCTTCGATCTTGAGGGTTTGAGGAGTGCTAATTCCATCCAATGCATTACCCGATATCGTGGGAGTCAACTCTTCAGATGAAATTGATTCTACATTTTCATCTTGAGATGGTTCTTGTTCATGTTCTTGTTCTTCTTCCTCTTCACAATCTATGTAGAATAACTTCTTCTCACCACACTTATGTCCCTTACTGTACTTGCTGTCATAATTAAATCATAAACACTTTTCTTTTGTTTCCTCCAATTGTTGAGGTGTCAACCTTGTAGGTTGAGGTGTTTTAGAATAAGGAGCATTATTCTCTCTATAGATGTTAGGATTGGTCCTTCTAGTAGCCATAGCCATATTTTTACTTTCAACATTTCTTGCCACCCTAAATGCATTCTCCAATGATTTGGGTTCCCAAAGGAGAACCTCATGTTGAATGTTATCTCTTAAAGCTCCTATGAATACATCAATCAAGTGCTCATCTGGAATATTTGTTACCTTTATATTCAATATTTGGAAGTTCTCAATGTGCTCTGTAACTGAACCCTTTTTCTTGAGATTTATCAATTGGCTAAAGAAGGTATTGCTCCTTGTATCCTCATAGTGTGGTATCATTTCTTCTGTGAAAATTTTCCAAGCGACGAGTGATTTGTGAGAACACAACCATCTATACCATACAAATTGATTGGGTTCTAAATATAAAGAAGCAATTTGTACCTTTTGTGTATGTGGCACATTATGTAGATCAAAGAATTGCTCCATCTGAAGTATCCATGTGATAGGGTCCTTGCCATCAAACTTCCTCATATTAATCTTAGGAACATGGTTGGTCTTCAACCCAAAGTTAGAGTTTCTCCATTCTTGATTCACCTTCCTTGTGTCCTCATCATGAATTTCATGGGATACATTTTCACTTTCAAGTGTCCTCTCTATTACGAAATTTTTCAATCCTTCCATGAAACCATCCATATTTGCCTCCAACTTAGCTTCTATCTCTTGTAGTTCATATTTTGTTACTATATTCTTTTGTAAATAATTTATGTCCCTACGCATTTCTTCACCTTCATCAAGAGTCCAATTAGGATTGTCTGGAGGCTTATTTGGTGTAGGATTTCCCTTTTTGGGTGGCATGTTGGCAAAGTATCACTATTGAACATTGATTTTGAGGTGGTTCTACTAGACAATATTTCTTCTACTGTATCTCCAAAGTTTTGGCCCTTCTAGGTATGAAACTTTATTTTTTGTAGTTATCTAATATTTCTTCTCTGCAATGCCACAGGTCTGATCAAAATTGGATGTGCCAAGTGGAATTTACTGTAGCTTCCCCACAACTTGTTGATTTTTGGCCTTTTCAGGAGATCTCACTTGTATAGCGTGCCTCACACACAATAATTGATATACAATTCTGAAACTCGTACCTAAAATACTACAGACTATCCACTATCCAATGAAACCAGTCTCACTCCATTTGGATACTCTAGGAAGAAGTTATGATTGTTTAACCTGGAACACCTTCTTGAGACTAGTCAGTGAATAGGACTAGTCAGATACCCTATCTTCCACAGGGTGTATCTACAAATGTAAGATGACCCAGAAGATTAACCTTTTACCACATATACCTTACTAATTCCTATGAATAGCCTCTGGATTTCAAGTTCTGAAACTTTACAAAAAAAAGTTTATAGCGAAAATTTTGCAATGACTCAGTTCAAGAAGATTCTAGAACCGTATATTGCACATGATTTATATCCGAAATTATAAGGCCTAAGGAGCTGAAATTCTAACCCAACATACCTTGATCTGTATGTTAAATAACCTCCAATCCGTTCCTTTTGAAACGTTGTAGAAAACAAGTTATAGCAAAAATTCCAAGGTGTCTCAGATGTAGCAGTGAAACCCCAAGACTTTCAGCTCCGATACCATATGTTAAGAACCAAATATCAACATAGCATAGAAAAACCTCAGAATAAGTACTCAACGCCTTGAAAAAGAGATAAATTAAGATAATAAGCCTCTTCGAGGGGGCAACCTCCTTATGCCCACATAAATGTACAATTACAAGATGATTCAAAATGAAAATGTCTCCTTGGTATATATAGGAGACTAGGAGGTATAATTACAACTAATGGACTAAAGATGGCATAAATAATATAACATTACTAATATAATATGCCCCAATTAAGGGGTAATGAGCCATTATTTAGGGCTTAACACACAATTCATTAAATAATTGACTGTGAAAACAATACCAAAATATATTAGCTGCCATCTATTTTTGTGTCATATTTTACCATTGTCATATAGAGTTTTAATTTTATTTTATTGAGCAGGGCGTGTAAAAAATTAATTTGGGATCGTGAGGGGGTTATAATGAGCGAAAAAAGTGAGAAAATGAGAGGGAATAATACATATACTGTTCATAAAATAAATTAAATCAAACAACAATCATAACTCTATTTTAATTACAATCCAAAGCATCCACTTCCAAGAACAAGATCCTTTAATTGTTCCTGAATTACATACAGATTGCTTGATGTCTTCAACTAAAAAAAAATTAATCTCCCAAAATTCCTCAACTATATCAATCTGTGCATCCTATACAATAAATATCATTTTCAATTCCACAGTAACATCATAACCATTCAAGCTACAATCATGTATGTTTCAATGTTAAACTTTTTCCTTTTAAAAGAAAATATAATACGCACTGTGATTCCAAATATCCTATCCAATATTCATCCCTGGAAATCAAATAATCATAGACCCATAATTAACCATCACAGTCACATTTTCAACACTGACTGACATAATCCACTGACATCCAAACAATAATCGGGCCCGATTTAATCACACACAGGTCAAAAAAAATATAATCATTGACACCATTCTTGATTCGACAAAAACTTTAACCAAAAACATGTAGCTCTGAGCTTGATATCCATATGTACATTAACATGTACAAACTTTCCTTTAAACAAAATACTCAATAAAGAAAGAGCCATATAACGTACGAGGAGAACAAAATCAAATCATACACACAAGTGTCTCTTTTAATATTGACAAAACCAAGATCATATTTGATGAACCAAACATACACATAGGTTCCTTTAAAACTCATTTGGAATCATGATCGTGCTAGTATTTAACACACCAATGAGTGGAAAAACCATAATCGACCAAATGGAAAGTTCTCGAGCTGTAAGTAACCCATACAAATTTATCACAGAGAGGAAATGCAGATACTCGATCAAGAGATGATCTTTGAAGTAAAAGAGCCCATGATGTTTTTTATAAAAATACCAATCATTTAACTTGTAATCAGAATCTTGACAGAGAAAAAAAATATGCCTGAGGAGAAAGAGAAATAAATTGGGTTCAATAAACCAAATTGTGCTCAGTAGAACCAGAATCAAGTTGTGGTCAATAAAAATTTATTGCAGAGAGGTAATGAGAGTGTGTTTAACCTTCGAAAAACACAGAGAGATCGTCATCCTTTTACCTCCTAAAATAATTTACCACTGAGAAGCAACCACATGCAATCAAGTATAATCTTGGAAAAACAGAGAGTCTTACTCCTTTGAAATCACCACAATCGTCTAACTTATAACTCCAAAATATTGACAGAGCCATCAATAAAATTCTTAAGTAGAAACAAATAAATTCAATCTCAACAAACTAGGCATAGGCAGATGTTATTTAAAACTTAATTGTAGAGAGGAAACGAGGGTTTGTTTAAACAATGAAAAATCCTTGAAGACATAGAGAGATCGTGTCTCTTCCAAATACCCAATAGGTCTATAACCTTCGAAACAATTTGACAGTGAGGCTTACCAACATATCAATCAACTAATACAATAGAGATGAGAAGAGAGAATGCTTAAAACACATGTGAAAAGAATGTCCGAGCACAACCCATGATACATATACAAGCTTCCATTTAATATTTTGGGCAATATCAAGATTGGACTGTGAAATTCTTTCGGCGACAGTGACAGTGAAGAAAAATCCATAACAAGGAATAGGTCGGGGCTCAGCCAAATAGAGCAAGAATAATACCACTATCGATAGTTGCATTGCAACTTGGAGAATGAATCACAACAATGACCGAGACGAAAAAGGGGAGACAACAACTGATACCCAAACTTGTGGTAAAACCCCACAAAAATAAAACTCAGATCTTGTTGCACCATTATCATCATTTTCCACAGAGAATCATCATAAAAACCCAAGATGACCAATATTTCCTTAAATCAATAACCAATGTACATATTTTACAAAGCAATAACACCCATTACTTTCCTTCAAAATGCCAACATTCCACAGTAATCACAAATAACACCATAACACAACATTGATACCCAGTCGAACACTCAAGAAAAACATAGAAAACATGAAATATTGAGCCAACCAAATGATTCATAATACAAAGATTTTATCATGGATGAAAAGAAAGGAGCCATACCTAGAAAAATCGCTTCAAGGAAGAGTTGGCTTGTGTTTTTCTCTTTCAAAACATGAAATTGCGGAGCGTCCACAAAAAACATAGCCAAAATGAAACTATGTCTAGGGTGATAGGATCGAGGGTGGTTTGGAGTGACGTGCAGTAAATTCACGTTGCTTCCTCACCTAGCCCTATTCAATTCAACTTACTAGCCAACCCATTAACATAACATCAACCATTAAATTCAAACCATATCCAATCTATAAATTCAATGCCATATCCATTGTATAGTGCGCCACCCGAAACATATCAAAATAATAACCATAAGTTAACATTACCATATGTGCTCCCATATCATCCTTTAACCAAGTGCATAGTATAACAGCTAGGTCCATCAATTACCATTTGTCACTATTATATATATATATATTCAAGGGTTATATATAATATTTTTTCCATAGCCTTAGGACTTATCCATAGTTTTTTTTCTTTTTTTTTGAGCTCAATCTTCCATGTCATTTTATTATCCCTTTGCATAAAATCATGTGTAAGAACATTAATCAATGTTTAATGTATATCATAACACCTGTAAAACAAACTAATGCTTATATCCATAGCACTGCCTTGTATTGCGAGTGAACATCAACAACATTTAGCCAGAATGCATCAACCAATCATGTTGTCAAAACGAGTGAAACCAAGACTGCATTATCAACTGTAGAAGACTGTAGGCATCATTATAACAACATCAAAAATATAAGCATAACACATCCATCATATCGCCTCTAGTCTACAAGGGGGTCCCACCTACTAGTTAAATATTATTATCATAAATAAATAATAGTGATTAGCAATTCTTTGCGGGTAAAATTCATCGTTGTGATTTTAATCGTCAACAAACTGGCGACTCCACAGGGAAATATGTTTCTAACATATTAAGAAGTCAGATTGTCTGGTTTCGTAGACGATGTAAACATTAGATCAAGAAGATAGACATCAGAATGATTATGCGACAGGGGGAACTGAGTGGTTTTAAGGGGAAAATGACTTGGATTTTGGGAATAACTCATGGAAAGTGTTAAGTATGAGGGGATTCATCCCTGTATGAATAATCATTCGATTAATCATATGAAATTATTCCCGACTTTAAGGAGAAAAATTTCTTGGTGTGCTCTTTTGAAACTTGGAGCGGATGGAATAAAAGGAAAGCAGAAAAGCGATAAAACCAACTATCTTATATAACATCAGTTGAAGTAGATAACAATTTCAATGATTCTTTCAAGGGGAAAAATCATGAAAATTGTGTAACATGATTGTTATTGATTAACAATACTTTGCAGCATAACGTCATTGTGGAAAAACTGATCCAACATTTTATTTTGACAAGAAAGGAATTCAATAAAAGAAACAAAATAACAAGAAACAAAATAGCAGAAATGAAACAACGGAATTGAAACAAGCAGAAATGAAATAAAAATGGGTCGAAGCTTGCAGTTTCGAAGTCCCAAAGTGGATCTACCCCGTAGATCCAAGGATAAGTGCTTGACCGTTTGTTTTTGTCGAAGAAAGATCAGAACCATTAGATCAAGCCAAAAGCATAAGGTAAGGCACAGTGGTGAAAAATATATCTCAACCGACAGATCTGTGCGCGAATGATTGTGAGTCATAGATCTCACAACAGTACGAAAATTCAACATTCGGTATTAATAAGGTGGGATAGAGTGAAAACCCCTGAACTTCCGAAGTCCGGAGTTAATTCGGACCATTCATCAAAAGGGACACGTGTTGATAGATTGTCTTGTTCGGGAATTCATCATTTGGGAGAAACAAAGTGTGCTAAGGCGAAAACTCTTGAAGTCCCAAAGTCTAGAGTTATCTGGACCGTTCATCAAAAGGGACACATGTTGGAAGATTGGCTTTTCAGGAGTTCGACATTCAGGAGAAACAAAGTGTGCTAAGGAAAAAATCTTGAAGTCCCAAAGTCTGAAGTTAATCTGAACCGTTCATCAAAAGGGACACGTTTTGACAGATTGGCTTATTCGAGAATTCAAAATTCGGGAGAAACAAAGTGTGCTAACGTGAAAACTTTGGAAGTCTCTAAGTCCAGAGTTAATCTGGACCATTAATAAAAAGGGACATGTGTCGACAGATTGGTTTGTTTGGGATTTGGCATTCGGGAGAAAAAAAGTGTGCTAAGGCGAAAACTCCTGAAGTCCGGAGTTAATCCAGACCATTCGTTAAAAGAAACACGTGTTGGTAGATTGGATTGTTTGGGAATTAGGCGTTTGGGAGAAACAAGGTGTGATAGAGTGAAAACTCATGAAGTCCCAAAGTTCGAAGTTCATCTGGACCGCTCATAAAAGGAGACATGTGGCATAAGTTTTGTTTGTTCAGGAATTCGACGTTCGGGAGAATTGGAGTGTGCGAGTGTAAAATCCTCTAAAGCCTGAAGTCCTGAAGTGACATGGACTACTGACATCACCATGGATGACATGGACACATGGAATATGTTCCACATGTTAGTGAGTTAAGAAAATTTGGAAGATATAAATGCTAGTTAGAACGTGACATGTGTCACCCGTCATATAGGGCCACATGTCTGCTTCTAGTATTTCACCATGTGGCACTACTCTCGAGCATGTAGTGGGGACCTGATGAATACATAAAGTAGTTAAGAACTTGGAAAATAATTTAACCAAATTGGACCCACGATAACTTGACCCTAGTAGACGTGTGGCACCAAATCATGAAGTCTGGAGACTTGGTACTCCGGAGGAAAGGTGTTATAGTTAGCATTGAGTAGAGAACTCCCGAAGGCCAGAGATTATTTCCACCATTGGACACAAGGGACATGTGGTGTCAGATCCCAAGGTCTGGAGACTTGGCACTTCGGAAGAAATGGTTCATGATTGAGTGGGAGGAATAAATCGTCAAAGATCCGAAGTCCCAAAGCTAGGACGTCTCGAAGCAGTGGATGTGACATGGAATGATGACATCACCCGGGTGACATGGATCTCCCCTAGGCATGCCAAGTGTCATAGGACCTTTTAATTTGCAACAAATGTAGTATTTCAAAAACTTGGCACTCCAGGAGGATTGAGAGTTTGGATAGTCCAGAACTCCCGAAGCCCGAATTTCCGTAGTAAATATCAGTCATTGGATGTTGGGAAACCGAGGACTGTTGATCCACCCCACTTCGCGAGTTCACCAATGCGGCACTCCAGGAGATTTCTTGTGATGTGCTTTGGAAACTGCCAAAGCCTGGAGTCCTGGAGCTTCTATCCACCGTATACCTAAACAAGGAATGCAAACCGTATATCCACCATCCTTGGTAAGTTCGCCAGTTCAATGTTTTGTGATGTTTGTGATGTGAGAAAATGGAAACCTTTGAAGCTCTAGAGCCCTGAAGTTTCAAGGCTCCAGATAAGCGCCCAACTATTAGCACTTGGTCACAACCATGGTCACATGCAAATTAAGGGTTGACAGAAAAGGGGCCAGTGCCCGAAAGTGAATTGTAGAATAGAGAAGGGCTTGGAGATAGAGTTGTGGGGATTCTTGATCGACCAAAGACCCGCAAAAAATGGATTCTGATATTCTTTTGTTGAATCATATTGTTTAAGTTACTCTAGAAAATTATTAAAGATTGATATCCTGACAAAATTCGGTTGACTGCAAATTTTGCAGAGTTAGCAATTGCAAGAACTGGACTGAATTGTTACATAGTGTAGAGAAATGGAGACACGGGACGCTTAAATTCCGAAGAATGAAGTTAGAGGAATGGATATCCATTTGGGAGTTGAAGGAACAAACTCCAATAGGCATGGAGAATAAATAGATAAAGACGTGAGCATGATGATTAAAAATTAGCAAAAATATGTCCAAATTCACCAGGAAGATAACGAAAGGATTAAGAGAGCCAAGGAGCAACATGAAAACTTCAATATGAAGTTAATGAAGAGCCTAGAGATAATTGAAAAGAAGTTGGATAAGGAAAGTGGATCCAAAAAATCTGATAGCCACGGATTTCCTGATGTCGAAAGGAGAGAAAGAAGTGGTAACAGACGTCACCCACACTCCTAAAGGCATTCCGAAAGGAGGCCACACAACAGTTTAAGGCCATCACCTACCATAAATCATAGGGGATTTGAAGTGGATGAAATGAAGGGTGAAATGAATAATATCAAACCTCCTACTTTTGAATGAGAGCACAAGAAAGATGAATAGGTTGAGACATGGCTACTTGGCATGAGGAAATTTTTCTATTTGCATAATTATTCCTCTCATGCAGAAGGAAGAATCACAGTCTGTCAAATGAAAGGAAAGGAATCTGTGTGGTGGGATCAGCTTGTGCAAGTGAAGCACATCAGAGATAAGAATGTTACATGGAAGGAATTCAAGAAACATTTTGAAAAGAAGTACTTAACCAATAGATACTATGACAAAAAGATGAAAGAGTTCTTTGAACTTAAATTGGGAAGCATGACTATAGATGAATATGAACGAATAATTCTATAGTTGTTGAAGTATGTCCCTTTCATTAAGGATGAGATAGTCAAGATCCAGAGATATCTGAGTGGGCTACCACCTTTTATCAGTGACAAAATCCAGTATGATGATCCTAAAACTATGGAAGAAACCATAAGGAAGGAAAAATGTTTATATGATCAGCATAGGGGAAGGCCTACTTTCCAAAGAGCTTGGTAAAACAATAGGAATTTTAAGAAGGAGCAGAGGCAGAAGGGGAGCAAGCCACCATTTTTCAGAAATAGTCCTCAAGGATAGCCATTTTTGAGGGAGCCCGAGATAGTTGAAGTAGGTGGGAGAAGGCCAAGACAGACACCTATGCAATGTTGGGGTTGTAATGGATATCATAAGTATAGAGATTTCCCTCACAGAAAGGACAAGGTGAGAGTTGTTCACAATGTTCAAGAAGCATTAAAGTGGAGGACATGGACAGAAGAGTACCAAGGATCTATGCATCCTTGGACAATAAGCAAGCTAAGTTAAAATCACACATGATTGAAGTTGAAGGAATGATCAATAACCATGCCTTTACTATTTTAATTGATTCAGGGGATCTTCATAGCTATATAGATCCTAAGGTAGTGGAAAGATTTCAATTACCAAGAAACAAGCAAGGGAAATCTTGGTTGGTACAGCTGGCTACAGGAGCCAAGAGAAAGGTTGTTGAGTTGGTTAACTCATGTCTAATGGGCATGAATGGACTGAGTACAAAGGCATATTTGAACATCTTGCATTTGGGATCATATGATTGCCTAATTGGTATGGATTGGTTGGAACAACACCATGCCATATTAAACTGTCATAACAAGGCATTCACTTGCTTGGATGGGGAAGGAAATCAGAGAGAAGTCCAAGGAATTCCCAGGGCAGTTAATGTCTATAAAATCTCAACATTGAAGCTAAATAAGTGTTATAGGAAGGGCTTCCTGTAACATCCCGCTCTTGCGCACTGAGCGAACTTATTCTTTGAGGACACTTGCTTGCAAGTGATCCAGATTATTATTCTATTAAAACATTGATTTTGATTATGAGGTGTTATGGGTTGATGTCATGTTGTTTTATTGCATTAACATAGACAGGTGCTATTGACTCAGTTTTACTGAGTGTGTAGGATTTTGGACCTTGAGGATGCAGAGGCATCGATGGAACCCCTTTGGATCGAGTCAGGGAGTGAACCATTGGGGTTTGATTGTTTTATATGTGATATTAGTGCATTTGATTAGACGATATGATTATGGATATATTTCTGACATGATTCGTTGATGATGCAGGCTTACGATAGTTTGCCGACCAAACTCACATGTGGAGTAGAGGGGTCACGCATGACTACTAGAGATGTTGAGGGAGAGGTGTGGACAACATCCCTTCAACAACCTACTAGCACTCCCGCCCTGGCTCAAACTGTAGGTTAACATTTACCTAGTTCGAGAGGACCCACGATGTCGTGAGGGTAGACTGTGATAGTCACTCATGATGATTCTAAAGGGTGCGCAATAAGGCGGGGGCCTTGTTCCTTAGAGGCCCTTAGTCTCCGACAAGTTCACCTGGCGGAGTATTGACTCCAAGGGTTTTTGATGTCTACCAAGTCAGTCAAGAGGCGAGTGGCACCCTTGGAGCACGTGCTGCATCCTAAAGGGTACGTTGTGCAAGAAAAATGGAAAGAGGCGAGTGGCACCCTTGGCGCACGTAGTGCATACTAAAGGGCACGTAGTGCATCCTGAAGGGCACGTAGTGCAAGGGAAACAGATGAGGCAAGTGGCACCATTGGAGCACCTAGTGCATCCTGAAGAGCACGTCGCATTTTTAATGATAAATGAATGAACCTAGATTGGCCTTAGGACGAATAACGTGATAAGAAATTTTTAAAACAATTTCCCTAATAAAATTTCGCCCAACACGAAAATTAAAGTCAAGGTCTAAATTATACTTGTGGCATAATTTTTCTATCCTTTAATATATATATATATAATGATGATAATATTCATTAATCTTGTAACAAGAAGGGAGTAAGCAATTTAATTGATTCATAAAAATCTGTTGGGATAAAAATTTAAAAAGGTGAAATAATTATTTTATTATATTATGATAATTTAAAAATTATTAATTAAAAAGGGAAAAGGGAAACGTTAATTTCTACACATGTCAAATTGAGTTCTAAATGAAAAGGGGAAAGAGGGAAATCTAAAATAATTAGGAAACTAGGAAAAGGGGGAAACATAAAAAGAAAAGGGAAACACAAGGGAAAAAGAAGAAAGTCAAACTTAGTAGGGTATCTAGTATTTAAGAACTTTCTAAATTAACTCAACTAGTAAATTGGTAATGGGGAAAGTCATTAAAACTTGTAAGGGAATATGGGGACACCTATCAGCGATTCTAGGATTGAATTTAGGTGGGTGAGAGAAATAGGGGTAATTAATTAATTAAATTAATTAATTTATGGAGGAATGAAGGGGATGGGTGACACTTGTACGGGGAGGATTTTTAGGAATTAATTTATTAAACATTAATTTAAATGGGATTTTGGGAAGGTAAAGGACTTCAAAATCCATATAAAGGAGGGAGGAGGAGGAAGAGAGATATTTTTTGTTTGGTGTAACGTTACGCTGCAGAAATATATACTTGACTGAATTAGCTTGTGGGAGTTGGGATACCTAGCTCGGTGAGGAGTGGTAGCTCAACCTTGCGAGGCGAGCTGGGAGCTAGTTGATTCTCTGGTTAGTGTGTGTGACCCCTTTGTGGCTCGGAGGGTTAAGGGGGAAGAAGAGAACCCCTAGCATTGGCTGGGAGGTACCGGTGAAGTCTCGTCGATCGAAAAGCGGGAGTTGCATGGAGCGCGAGACATCAACTTAGAGCGGGCGATCAGGCGAAAAAACACTTTATTTATTTTTGCATGGTAGATTGAAGTAGGATTTATACATTGGATCTGCAAGTTTAATTGGGTAAGTAAATTGATTGTCTTAGCGTTCTAGTTGATGACTGAATTTTTCCATGGCCTATAGCTCGATGATTGATTGACTCCCATGGCCTTCGATTCCCAACATGTCTTAACCACCCTGTGATGTATTGATTTGTGAATATTGTGGTTGTTTTTTCCTTTCGTCCCTAGCTCATCAGTTCTCACCTGAGAAGTCGGCTAGGAGCCTGATCTACAGTCGTCGCTTCGGCGTTAATATACCTATGGATCTCAACGCCCTGTTTTTCTATGCGTGGATGATGAGCGAAAGACGTTCCTGTCAGTCGTCTACCTCTCTGTTTGTCCTTGGTTGATTGTTTGAATTGCACCATCTAGCAAAGACCTTTGCATACAGATTATCTTGCGTCCTTGTTGGTTTTTTTCTGCGCCTTGACTGATAGAATCCCTGCGATCATTTCAATGACTTTTCCCATAGGATCCTTGCATTTATCTTACTGTTGTCTGCATTGTATTGGTATTCTGGAAATGGAAAAATGAATTGATTTTATGGATGCATTTTTGTATTGGTATCCTGGAATGGAAAAACGTTTTTATTTGTTATTCTTATATGCGTTGTATTGGTATTCTGGCAATGAAAAAACGAATTGATTTCATGTCTGCATTTTTGTATTGGTATCCTGGAATGGAAAAACATTTTTATTTGTTATTCATGTCTGTGTTGTATTGGTATTCTGGAAATGGAAAAACGAATTGATTTCATGACTTCATTTTTGTATTGGTATCCTGGAATGGAAAAACGTTTTTATTTGTTATTCATGTCTGCGTTGTATTGGTATTCTGACAATGGAAAAATGATTTGATTCCTTGTCTGCATTTTTATAATTGGTATCCTGGAAATGGAAAAACGTTTCTATGTTATTCATGTATGCGTTATATTGGTATCCTGGCAATGGAAAAACGAAATCATTTCCCTGTCTGCGTTTTTATAATTGGTATCCTGGTAAGGGAAGGGTGCTTGGTCATTCTTGTATGCGTTTGCATTTGGCATCCGAGAAATGAAAAAGGAAAACCACGATTTTTCCATTTAAAAAGTCCCTAAGATTGTCGTTGAAGTGCCCACGTTTTTGCTTTAAAAGTTGATAGAGATTTCCGTTGAAATGCCCATGTTTTTTATTTTAAAAGTTGACAGAGATTGTTGTTGAAATGCCCACATTTTTGCTTTTAAAAGTTGACAGAGATTGTTGTTGAAATGCCCACGTTTTTTCTTTTAAAAGTTGACAGAAATTGTTGTTGAAATATCCACGTTTTTTCCTTTAAATCGATTTATTTAGTTGCTGATAAAACGCCCATGAATTTGTTATAAATCGATTGCCTGAGCTTGTTGTAAATGCCCACGATTTTGGCTATTAAATCGATTGCATGAGCTTGTTGTAAATGCCCATGATTTTTGCCAATTAAATGTGACTGAGTTTGCTGAAAAGGCCCACAATTTTTGCCAATTAAATGTGACTGAGTTTGTTGTAAATAACCACAAATTTGCCCCCAAAAAAGATTGACTGGGTTCTCTATTGAAGGGACACAATTTTGCTATTTAGAATGTTGATTGCGTTGATTGTTGAATGACCACGAGCTGATCCTTCTGCAGTTGTTTTGTCTTCTTATTCTCCTTCAATTTGAGTGTACCTAGCATTCTCACTGCCAAACATTAATTGCTACAGCCATGTTATTGGTCAGATTAATTGCTATGTAACTTCCATGTTATTTTCCAGGCTAATTGCTACAGCAATGTCAAAGGACAACAGTTTCCTTCTTAATATTAATTGCCACAACGATGTCAATTGTTATAACGATGTTAACAATCAATAGTTCCCTTCTTAATGTTACAGACAGCTAGTTATTTTTGGTACGATTATATTAGATAGACGACATGTGTAATTTAAATGATTACAAGTGTTATATTGTAGCATTTTACATTGATGTGGCTAATGTAGTTATATATTGTCATATGATAGTTAGATTGTAATTTCGGAGATTAACTTAAAATTACCCTTTTAGATGGTGATTAATGGTTAAATGAGTTTAGGAGTATTGACCAAAGTATAGATTAATCCTGCTAAATTAATTTGCAGTTAATGATAAAATTGTAATGCAACATTGTCGAACTTATTCGTAATTGAGGTTATTTCAATTGAAATTAATGCTTGATTGTAATGTATCATTGTCGATTGATTCGAAGGTGATGTTATTTAGATTGAAAGTAACGGCTATGGTGTAAAGTAGAATGGCCGATTGGATTGTATTAATTGTTAATCAGTTGGTAAGTTAAAGACTAAATTATAATTTAGACTTGCTAAATTTCGTTGGATATTCAATGTCAAAAACAATTTGTAACTGTTGACTAGTTTAGACTTGATGAATGGGTTGGGGGGTTGACGAAGCCGTGACTCTCCTGGTATTCGTGCTCTTGTGTCTTGTCAACCTTTTATGTGGGGTGTGGGTATAGTCTCCCTATCAGTATTCGGCTCTTAGCGCATCGAAGTTTTCTAGAGTCCTTGGTCCAGATAGGATATGTTGCACCAAGGTTATTGACACGTCTATCACCGGGGGACGCCATGATTCCTGATGAGGGGATCATGGCGCACCCTATTTGGATAGCAGGGAATGATAACTTGGCCAGAGTCGGTGCCTTCCGTGTGAGTGTTTTCAAGCGATGTAAGTTTGTTTTTGCGCACGGGTTGAACACCTTCATGCATTTGGTTCGCGCGCCTTGAGGTTCTAGTCTTTGTTCGTCAAGGTCATTGTGTCGAGAGGGGGATGTTTATTGTTGGCTTGTAGGCGAGGTCTTGTTGTGTCGAGTGGGTAGTCGTTTCTCCTTGTCTTAACGCATGTTTCACCCCGTTTATCCTGTGCTAGTGCGTTGAGTCATAGTTTCCTGTTTCCTAGACTGCATGCTTACATTCATCGTCAGTGGTGAGTTAAATTGTTTTCATCGTCACCTTCTTTCCCTAAAAAAAAATAAAAAAAAAATTACACTTATGCTTCGCTTGTAGTCGTAACGAAGGGGCTGTTACATATTGTATCAGAGTGGGTTCAACCCTGCGACTGTGGATCGCCTTGATTTCCACTGCAGTAAACCTTTGAGTATCAACCTAGCGCTACTTAAAACTTTAACGAGTTCATCCAGTGATCTCGTTTAGAGGACCCTTGGAGGTTCGCAACGTGGTGCAGTGGAAGGAAGTGTGATGCCTGCAGAGGTTTTCGCACCCTCGAACTCAAACCCCCAAGGGGAGGGGCAAGTCCTTGGGCTAGATTCGCTTGCTGTAAGGGATGATGATGGTCTAACAAGGCTCTTCCAAGTAATGTGAAAGGGCCTTGATTCATCATCGGTACTGAGAGGAGGCCAGGGCACCTGTACCCCTGAGCGTCCACAACGCGCCCTAGCTAGTACCGTTAGCATCCACCGAGAACTCAAGAGAATTGATTTCTCGAGTCCACGAGTGTGGCAGATGGTTGTGTTGTCGAGGCAAAGTTGTAGGGAAAGGCGTTGTGCTTCACGCTTCATGATTACGACCCCTAGCCTGAAGGTATGCAGGGTGGTCTTTCAATTGAAGGGGAGTGCTCTTCTATGGAGGAAAATGCTTCTGCCACTTTTGAACATGGTCATCAACAAAGTGTCATGGGAACTGTTTCAGGAGAGGTATCTTCTGAGGAATTCGTTGAGTGTCAGCTCCATGATTTCAATGCCTTGCGACAAGGAAACCGCATGGGGCCCGAGTACGAGGCTCGTTTCAGATATTCTTCGGTATGCTCCGCACCCAAATTACCGAGAACCTTACGGTCAAGAAGTTTGTGTTTGCCTTAGATTTAGAATTCATCTTCTACTTTGGTTACCAGGATTACTGGACCGAAGAAAGTATGTTGGAATGTGGGAAGCCACATTTTCAGTGCGACAACCCAGTGAAGAGGACTTGAGCATCTCGATCAATCGAACCCACTACCATGGGAGATTTGGGAAAGGTCCATCGGATTCATGCATCGATGAATAAACGCCAGGAAGAGCGCTAGTCGACTGCGCTCAAGACGTTAGGCATCATCGCTGACCAGACCCTTAGTATCTGATAGATCCTGGTGCTACCGAGAGTTTCATTTATGGTGCAGCGCTAAAAAGGATTAAGTTAAAGGTAGTCAAACAGGATGAGTTTAGCTTTGTAGAGATGGCTTCGGGAGCCAACAGTGGGTTGGAGGAAAGGTTACGAGATGTACCTTAACCTAGAAGAATTTGTCACCAGGGCCAACCTGTACGTCACGATCTTCAGATCTTATGACGTCGTGATCAGTATGGACTGGTTGGAATCGCATGAGGTAATACTCAACTGTAATATGAAATGGTTGAGCTTGGTCGATGATGAAGGACAAGGACTTGTGATTATAGGTCGAAACCAGGGATTTTCCCTAAGGTTCATCTCTTCCTTGCAGCTACGGAAGAGCATGTGCAAGGGGTGCAAGCTTTATGCGATCCTTGCGTTAAATGAGAAGGGAGTGGCGGAAGGTCTAGAACACCTTCTGGTGATGAGAGAGTTTGCAGACGTCTTTCCAGAGGAGTTACCTGGGATGTCGCCGGAGAGGGAATTGGATTTTACTATAGACCTAAGACTGGGGGATGAACTGATAGAGAGAATGCCTTATCGGATGTCGACCCCAGAGTTACATGAGTTGAGAATGCAACTAAAGGAATTGTTGGACCTAGGACTGATACATCCAAGTGTGTCACCGTGGGGTGCACCTGTTATTTTCATACGAAATAAAAATGGGTCGTGGAGGCTCTGCATTGACTACCGTCAATTAAACAAGGAAACGATCAAGAATCAATATCCGTTGTCAAGGATTGATGATCTATTTGATCATATGAAGGGTGTGACGGTGTTCTCAAAGATTGATTTGCGATCAGGGTATCACCAATTACGGATCAAGGAGGAGGATGTCCCTAAGACTGCCTTTAAGATGATGTTTGGACATTACGAGTTTATTGTTTTACCATTTGGACTGACAAATTCCCCATGCGTATTTATGAGTTGGATAAATGGGGTGTTCCACGAGTACTTGGATAAGTTCGTCGAAGTATTCATGGACGATATTTGATTTACTCTCGGACGACGGAGGAGCATGACAAGCGCTTGCGTGTGGTACTACAATGTCTACGAGAGCACAAATTGTATGGGAAGTTGTCCAAATTCTCATTTATCAATCAAAGATCCACTACTTAGGGCATGTCATCTATATCAAAGGTATCGTCGTGGATCCAGCGAAGTTCGAGGCTATTATGGAATGGCCTACGCCGATGAATGTCCCAGAAGTGCATAGCTTCATGTGTTTAGTAGGATATTATCGATGGTTTTTCAAGGGATTCTCGAAGATAGCAAACCCAATTACTGAGTTACAGAAGAAGAGCAAGAAGTTTGTTTGGACCGAGAAATGCGCGGAGGCATTTCGGAGGCTCAAGGAGTTTTTCACAACAACACCAATACTAAATGTCCCTGACATGGATGCAGAATTCTTGGTATGCACTGATGCATCCAAGGAAGGATTAGGTGGAGTCTTGATGCAATACAATCGAGTGATCGCTTACATCTCCAGGAAACTAAGAAGGCATGAGGAGAACTACGTGACACATGATTTGGAGTTGTTAGCCATCGTTTATGCCTTGAAGGTTTGGAGACACTACCTTGTTGGATGAAAATTTGAACTAAAGATGGACCACTGTGGACTACAACACCTCTTTATGCAAAGCAACCTGAATGCATGACAATGGCGTTGGTCAGAATTTCTTAGTGAGTATGACTTCGAGATCACTTACATAAAAGGAATAGTGAACCGAGTGGTAGATGCATTGAGTTAGGACCACACATCTTTTCAGTGATGACTCTTTAGATGAATCTACATGAAAAGATTCTAACTTTACAACGTGACAATGAATGGTACAAAGAGGTCGAGGGTTTTATTGGACAAAACACAATGATGGTACCAAAATTTGAAGGATTTACGTTTGACAACGATAGATTATTGAGGTTTAAAAATCGGATTTGCGTACCACCGAACAACGAGTTGAGGATGTTGATCTTAAGAGAGGATCATAGAGCCATATACAGGGCTCACCCGGGAGTCACAAAGATGAGGGTGGACCTTAAACCCTTATTCTTTTTGAAGGGAATGAAGGAAAACATAGTCAACTATGTGGCCAGATTTCTAGAATGTCAGTAGGTAAAGGTTGAACATAGACACCCAACAAGATTACTATAGCCACACACTATTCTGGAATCGAGATGGGAGGTTATTTCGATGGATTTTATTGTTGGATTACCACTGACAGCAAGGAGACACAACTCAATTTTCATAGTAGTAGACACTCTGAAGAAGAGTGCTCACTTTATTCCTGTGCATATGACGTATCAGGCACCTGACATAGCTAGAGTTTTCATCAGTGAGATTGTGAGGCTGCATGGCGTGCCCAAGAGGATTATATCTGATCGAGGATCAGTGTTTACTGGACAATTTTGGACGAGTTTCCAAGAGTCCTTGGGAACCCAAATTAAATTCAGTACTGCGTATCACCCGAAGACTGACGGGCAGACCGAACGAACGAACCATACCTTGGAGGACATGTTGTGCATGTACGTGATGGAACAATAAAAGCATTGGGAAGAATTCTTGCCACTGGTGGAGTTCTCTTATAACAATAGTTACTAAAGCACCATTAAGATGGTGCCTTTCGAGTTTCTTTACGGGTGACCATGTCGGACGCCTTTGAGTTGGGATCGGCTTGAGGATAGGGTCTTGGTGGGACCAAAAGCAATCCAAGAAATGGAAGAGAAAATGAAAACAATAAGACAAAGGATTAAAGAAGCGCAGGATCGACAGAAGAGTTATGCCAATGCGCACCGTGTTGACCGTAGTTACGAGGTTGGCGATCGAGTCTTCTTGCGGGTTAAACTGCATAAGAGTTTGATCAAGTTTGGAAAGGGAGATAAACTCCCTCCTAGGTTCGTGGGACCTTTCAGGATCATTGAAAGAAAGGGGCCCGTCGCCTTTCAACTAGCCTTGCCTAATTCCTTGAGGCGTATGCACGATGTTTTTCACGTATCTATTTTGAGACATTATATTAGTGATCCTACACATGTTATTGACCTGAGTTCCTTGCAGGAATCAGACAAGGGGGTGCTCACGGCTGAGCCGACCCGCATCTTGGATCATCACATTTGACCGCTACACTGTCGAACAGTAGATCAGGTCAAGGTCCAGTGGGACAACTATAGTCCGCACTCGACAACCTGGGAGGACGCATATGATATGCACCAACAGTTTCCATTTTTGTTTGATAGATGGACTTATGATACTGTGACACACATATTTTTTGGCACTTATACTATGAAACTTCAGAATGAAGTTTAGACCAAGAGGGGTGTATGTAACATCATGCTTTTGCGCACTGAGTGAAGTTATTCTTTGAGGACACTTACTCGCAAGTAATCCGGATTATTATGTTATTAAAACATTGATTTTGATTATGAGGCATTATGGGTTGATGTCATGTTGTTTTGTTTCATTGACATAGACAAGTGCTATTGACTCAGTTTTACTAACTGTGCAGGATTTTGGACCTCGAGGATGCAGAGGCATCGATGGAATCCCTTGGACTCCGGATCGAGTCGGGGAGTGAACCATTAAGGTTTGATTGTTTTATATGCGATATTAGTGCATCTGATTAGACGATATGATTATGGATATATTTCAGACATGATTCGTTGATGATGCAAGCTGACGATAGCTTGTCGACCAGACTTACATGTGGAGTAGAGGGGTCATGCATGACTACCAAATATCTTGAGGGAGAGGTATGGATAGCAGCCCTGCCACAGCCTACTAGCACTCTCGTCGTGGCTCGAACTGTAGGTTAACGTTTACCTACTTTGAGAGGACCCACGATGTCATGAGGGCAGACTATGACAATCGCTCACGATGATACTAAGGGGCACGCAATAAGGCGGGGGCCTTATTCCTTAGAGGCCCTTAGTCTCCCACAATTTCACCTAGCGGAGTATTGACTCCAGGGGTTTTTTATGTCTACCAAGTCAATCAAGAGGCGAGTGGCACCCTTAGAGCACATGATGCGTCCTGTAGGGAACGTCGCACAAGAAAAATGGAAAGAGATGAGTGGCACCCTTGGAGCACGTAGTGTTGTTAATAATAAATGAACGAACCTAGATGGCCTTAGGACGAATAACGTGATAATAAATTTTAAAACAATTTCCCTAATAAAATGTCGCCCAACACGAAAATTAAAGTCTAGTTCTAAATTATACTGGTGGCATAATTTTTCTATCCTTTAAATATATATATATATATATATATATATATATATATATATAATAAATATTGATGATAATCTTCATTAATATTGTAACAAGAAGGGAGTAAGCAATTTAATTGATTCATAAAAATCTGTTGGGATAAAAATTAAAAAAAGGGAAATAATTGTTTTATTATATTATGCTAATTTAAAAATTATTAATTAAAAAGGGAAAAGGGAAAAGTTAATTTCTACACCTGCCAAATTGAGTTCTAAATGAAAAGGGGAAAGAGGAAATATAAAATAATTAGGAAACTAGGAAAAGAGGGAAACATAAAAAGAAAAGGGAAACATAAGGGAAAAAGCAGAAATTCAAACTTAATAAGGTAACTAGCATTTAAGAACTTTCTAAATTAACTCAACTAGTAAATTGGTAATGGGGAAAGTCATTAAAACTTGTAAGGGAATATGAGGACACCTAGGAGTGATTCTAGGATTGAATTTAGATGGGTGAGGGAAATAGGGGTAATTAATTAATTAAAGAAATTAATTTATGGAGGAATGAAGGGGATGGGTGACACTTGTATGGGAAGTATTTATAGGAATTACTTTATTAAACATTAATTTAAATGGGATTTTGGGAAGGTAAAGGACTTCGAAAATATATATAAAGGAGAGAGGAGGAGGAAGAGAGATCTCTATTGTTTGGTGTCAAGTTACGCTACAGAAATCTATACTTGACTGACTTAGCTTATGGGATTTGGGATACCCAGGTCGGTGAGGAGTGGTAGCTCGGACTTGCGAGGTGAGCTGGGAGCTAGCTAATTCTCTGGTTAGTGTGTGTGGCCCCATTGCGGCTCGAGGGGCTAAGGGGGGAGAAGAGTACCCCTAGCATTGGCTGGGAGGTATCGGTGAAGTCTCATCGGTCGGAAAGCGGGAGTTTCATGGAGCATGCGAGACATCAACTCAAAGCGGGCGAATGGTACAATTTCTTTATTTTTGCATGGTAGATTGTAGTAGGATGTATGCATTATATATGCAGGTTTAATTGGGTAATTAAATTGATTGTCTTAGCGTTCTAGTTGATGACTGAGTTTTTCCATGGCCTATAGCTCGATGATTGATTGACTCCCATGGCCTTCAATTCCTAGCATGTCTTGACCGCCCTGTGGTGTATTGATTTGTGAAGATTGTGGTTGTTTTTTCCTTTCGTCCCTAGCTCATCAGTCCTTGCCTGAGAAGTCCACCAGGAGCCTGATTTAGTGTCATTTCTTCGGCGTTAATAGACCTATGGATCTCAACGCCCTGATTTTTTGTGCGTGGATAATGAGCAAAGGACATTCATGTTAGTCGTCTACCTCTGTTATTGTCCTTGGCTGATTATTTGACTTGCGCCATCTAGCAAAGACCTTTGTGTACAGATTATCTTGCATCCTTGTTGGTTTTTTTTTCAACCTTGACTGATAGAATCACTACGATCATTTCAATGACTTTTCCCATAGGATCCTTGCGTTTCTCTTACTATTTTATGCGTTGTATTGGTATTCTGGCAATGCAAAAACGAATTGATTTCATGTCTGCATTTTTGTATTGGTATCCTGGAATGGAAAAACGTTTTTATTTGTTATTCATGTCTGCATTGTATTGGTATTCTGGAAATGGAAAAACGAATTGATTTCATGTCTGCATTTTTGTATTGGTATCCTGGAATGGAAAAACATTTTTATTTGTTATTCATGGCTGTGTTGTATTGGTATTCTGGCAATGGAAAAACGAATTGATTTCATGTCTGCATTTTTGTATTGGTATCCTGGAATGGAAAAATGTTTTTATTTTTTATTCATGTATGGGTTGTATTGGTATTTTGGCAATGGAAAAACAAATTTATTTCATGTCTGCAATTTTTGTATTGGTATCCTGGAATGGAAAAATGTTTTTATTTGTTATTCATGTTTGTGTTGTATTGGTATTCTGGCAATGGAAAAATGATTTGATTCCCTGTTTGCATTTTTATAATTGGTATCTTGGAAATGGAAAAATGTTTATGTGTTATTCATGTCTGCGTTGTATTGGTATCCTGGCAATGGAAAAATGAAATCATTTATCTATCTGTGTTTTTATAATTGGTATCCTTGTAATGGAAGGGCGTTTGGTCATTCCTGTATGTGTTTGCATTTGGCATCTGGGCAATGAAAACGGGAAACCACAATTTTTCCATTTAAAACGTGCATGAGATTGCCATTGAAGTGCCCACGTTTTTACTTTAAAAGTTGACAGAGATTTCCATTGAAATGACCATGTTTTTTCTTTTAAAAGTTGACAGAGATTGATTTTGAAATGAACACATTTTTTCATTTAAAAGTTGACAGAGATTGTTGTTGAAATGTCCACGTTTTTTATTTTAAAAGTTGACAAAGACTGATGTTGAAATGCCCACGTTTTTGCTTTTAAAAGTTGACAGAAATTGTTGTTGAAATACCCATGTTTTTTCCTTTAAATTGATTGACTGAGTTGCTGATAAAATGCCCACGAATTTGTTATAAATTGATTGCATGAGCTTGCTATAAATGCCCATGATTTTGGCTATTAAATCGATTACCTGAGCTTGCTGTAAATGCCCACGATTTTTTCCAATTAAATGTGACTGAGTTTGTTGAAAAGGCCCATGATTTTTGCCAAATAAATGTGACTGAGTTTGCTATAAATAACCACGGATTTGCCCCAAAAAAAGATTGACTGAGTTCGTTGTTGAAGGGACACGATTTTGCTATTTAGAATGTTGACCGCGTTGATTGTCGAATGACCATGAGTTGATCCTTCTGCAGTTGTTTTGTCTTCTTATTCTCCTTCAATTTGAGTGTACCCATCATTCTCACTGCCAAACATTAATTGCTACAACCATGTTATTGGTCAAATTAATTGCTATGTAACTGCCATGTTATTTGCCAGACTAATTGCTACAGCAATGTCAAAGGACAACAATTTCCTTCTTAATATTAATTTCCACAGAGATGTCAATTGCTACAACGATGTTAACAGTCAATAGTTCCCTTCTTAATGTTACAGGCAGCTAGTTATTTTTGGTACAGTTATATTAGATAAACGACATGTGTAATTTAAATGATTACAAGCATTATATTGTAGCATTTTACATTGATATGGCTAATGTAGTTATATATTGTCATTTGATAGTTAGATTGTAATTTCGGGGATTAATTTAGAACTACCCTTTTAGATGGTGATTAATGGTTAAATGAGTTTAGGAGTATTGACCAAAGTATAGATTAATCTTTCTAAATTAATTTGTAGTTAATGATTAAATCATAATGTAGCATTGTCGAACTGATTCGTAATTGAGGTTATTTTGATTGAAATTAATGCTTGATTGTAATGTAGCATTGTCAATTGATTCGAAGGTGATGTTATTTAGATTGAAAGTAACGACTATGGTGTAAAGTAGAATGGTCAATTGGATTGTCTTAATTGTTAATCATTGGTAAGTTAAAGACTAAATTATAATTTAGACTTGCTAAATTTTGTTGGATATTCAATGTCAAATACAATATATAACTGTTGACTAGTTTAGACTTGATGAATGGGTTGGGGGGTCGACGAAGCCGTTACTCTCCTGGTATTCTTTCTCTTGTGTCTCGTCGACATTTTGTGTGGGGTGTGGGTATAGTCTCCCTAACAGTATTCTGCTCCTAGCGCGTCAGATTTTTCTAGAATCCTTGGTCCAGATAGGATGTGTTGCACCAAGGTTATTGACACGTCTATCACCGAGGGACAACATGATTCCTAATGAGGGTATCATGGCGCGCCCTATTTGGATAGCAATGAATTATAACTTGGTCGGAGTCAGTGCCTTCCGTGTGAGTGTTGTCAAGCGTTGTAAGTTTGTTTTTGCGCATGGGTTGAATGCCTTCATGTGTTTGGTTCGCGCGCCTTGAGGTTCTAGTCTTTGTTCGTCAAGGTTGTTGTGTTGGGAGGGGAATGTTGTCCCTTGGCTTGTAGGTGGGGTCTTGTTGTGTTGGGCGGGTAGTCATTTCTCCTTGTCTTAACGCATGTTTCACCTCATTTCTCCTATGCTAGTGTGTTGAGTCATAGTTTCCTTTTTCCTAGACTGCATGCTTACATTCGTCGTCAGTGGTGAGGTAAATTGTTGTCGTCATTGCCTTCTTGCCCTAAAAACAAAAAAAAAAAAAAAAAATTGCACTTATGCTTCGCTTATAGTCGTAACGAAGGGGTTGTTACACTTCCAAATATTTGCATCCCATATGGATGAAGCACCTAAGGATAAGATGCCAAAATTGGAGGATCATGCAGTCCTAAAATATTTTTAAGATGTGTTCAAGGAGATACCAGGGCCACCTCCAAAGAGAGATATTGATTTCTCTATAAATTTGATTTCTGGGGAAGCTCCAATATCAAATCCTCCCTACCAGATGAGCACACCAGAACTAAAAGAACTGCAAATGCATATTGAATAAATTTTAAAGAAGGGGTACATATGCCCAAGTGTGTCACCTTGGGGTGCCCCAGTGTTATTTGTGAAGAAGAAAGATGGGACCCTGAGATTGTGCATGGACTTTATATAGTTAAATAAAGTAACTATAAAGAACAAGTATCCTCTACCAAGGATCGATGATCTCTTCGATCAGTTGAAGGATGCAAGGATATTTTCAAAGATAGATCTCAGGTCAGGATACCATCAGGTAAGGATTAAATATGAAGACATCAGCAAGACTACCTTTAGGACAAGGTATGGTCATTATGAGTTCACAATGGTTCCATTTGGGTTATCAAATGCACCAGTTGTTTTCATGTGCTTAATGAATGCTTTTTCCCGAGAATATTTAGACAAGTTTGTCATTGTATATTTGGATGACATCCTTGTATATTCAAAGACAGAGGAAGAGCACGAGAAACACTTGAGGATGGTGTTATAGGTGCTAAGAGAGCACCAATTGTTTGCTAATTTGAACAAGTGCTCATTTTTCCGAAATCGAATCCACTATTTGGGACATATAATATCTGAAGAGGGAATAGCAATAGACCCTGAAAAGACTGAAGTCGTTAAAGGGTGGGAAGCACCTAATAATGTGACAAAAGTCATATCCTTAATGGGTCTAGATGACTACTACAGGAGATTCATTGCAGGATTTTTGAGGATTTCTCACCCAATCACTTCCTTGCAAATAAAAGGGGTAAAATTTCAATGGACAGATGAATGTGAAAAGAGATTCCAACAATTGAATTAGTTGTTAACCAGTGCTCCAATTCTAAAGATTGCAGATCTAGATGAAGAATTTGTGGTTTTCACAGACGCATGCAAAGAAGGACTGGGTGGAGTCCTCAACCAAAATGGGTTTGTGATATGTTTTGAATCCAGGAAATTGAAAGAGCATGAAAGGATCTATGCCACTCATGATTTTGATTTTGCATCCATTGTACATGCCTTAAAGAAATGGAGACACTAACTCATGGGAAAGAGGTTTGAGATGAGAACAGACCATAATGGTCTGAAATATTTATTTGATCATCCTACTTTAAATTCCAGGAAGAGGAGATGGTTGGAATTCCTCTGTGAATATGAATTTGATATCAAGCACATCAAAGGAAAGGAGAACAAAGTGGCCAATTCACTCAGTAGGAGATTGCATGAACCACATGCTACAACCATCAGCATGTATCAAACCGATCTTAAAGACAGAATTTTGGAGGCTGCTAAACAAGATATGTAGTACATGGAAATGGTAACAAAGTTACAACAAGGTAAGATGCTACAGAAAATAGAATATTATAGATTGGAAGTTGATGGAATACTCATGTACAGGAACAAAATTTATGTACCCAGTTCTCACGAATTGAGGAATATGATCTTGAAAGAGATGCATAATGTACCCTATGTTGGGAACCCTAGGTATCAGAAAACAGTGGCAGTAGTCAAGAGCCATTACTACTGGCCATGAATGAAGAAATAAATTGCAGAATACATCGCCAGATGTATGGAGTGTCAAAGGGTCAAAGATGAGCATAGACACCCAGCTAGGTTGCTACAACTATTACCCATTCCTGAGTGGAAGTGGGAAGTGGTGAAAATGGATTTCATCATAGGATTACCCAGAACAAACAAGCAACATGATTCCATCATGGTGGTGGTGGATAAGCTTACGAAGGCTGCCCATTTTATTCCCTTGAATACTACTCACACGACATCTAATGTTTCTGATATTTATATGAGGGAAGTAGCACAATTGCACGGTATTCCCAAGACAATTGTGTCTGATAAAGACCCAAAATTTACCTCAATGTTTTGGAGAGGATTATTCAAGGGGCTCGAAACGAGCCTGAACTTTAGCACAACTTATCATCATGAGTCCAATGGACAAATATAAAGAGTAAATCAAGTAATAGAAGATATGTTAAGAATGTATGTGATGGAAAAATTAAACCATCCATATGGGAAGACTACCTACACTTGGTAAATTTTGCTTACAACAATGCGTACCAAGCATCATTGAAGATGAGCCCATTTGAGGCACTTTATGGAAGAAAGTGAAACACACCAATAAATTGGGACAACCCAACTGATAGAGAAATAATTGGGCCAGAGTTGCTCGGGGAAATGGAAGAGCAATTGTTAAATATTAAGAAGAATTTGAAGGATGCCCAAGATAGGCAGAAAATCTATTTTGACAAAGGAAGAGCCCAAAGGGAGTTTAAAGTGGGTGATCATGTTTTCTTGAAGGTGAAAGACAACAGAAGTTCCTTGAAGTTGGGAAACTGTTACAAGTTGGCAGCCAATTATTGTGGACAGTTTGAAATTCTAGAAAGGATTGGACCAGTAGCTTATATGCTTGCATTTCCTGCATGCATGATTATTCATAATGTATTTCATGTCTCATTGCTCAAGAAATATATACATGATGTTAATCATGTGATTGATTGGAATGTGATCTAGGTGGAGCAAGAAGGCGCTTTACAAGTGCATCTGGTGCACATACTGGACCGAAAAAGAAAGCAGCTCCGTAATCGAGCCATAAGGATTGTAAAGGTCCAGTGGACCTGGTACGGTCCTAAGGACGCAACATGGGAGCACAAAGATGATATGCGAGCAAAATACTTGAATCTTTTTTAATATTTTGAAAATCCTGTTGATGTTTTGTAAATGAGTTTCACTGAGGAAAGTGCAAAAATAAGGGGAGGGGATTGTAATATCCCAAGGTCGAGCCTCGGTTTTAATTATGAATGTAACATGTTTTGTAGGCTGGTGAGACAAGTATTTATAAGTTGGTAGGCTTATGTGTTGATTAGGTTGGGAGCCTAGATGTTAAAGGCCAAGAGCCTATTTTGTACATGAAAATATTCATATTATTAATATAACAACATTGTTTCGTGTAGACCAACCACAATGAAAGAGTATCGAGGACTGAACTTCACTAGGTTGGGAAAGGGAGGAGGCTAAGATATTGAGGAAAAAGATCTAAGATTGAGAGTCTAATAGAATAATGTATTATTATTCTAAAAGTTGTAAAGAGGATATTAATTTATCCTAAGTTCCTTTAGGGAGAGGAACGAGTTCCAAGTGGGGGGAACGTGCTCCTAGAGAGACAAGTGTCATCCAAAACGCATGAAGATTTATGAGGGGGAATTCTCACCATTCTCACCATTATAATGATTCTCACCATTTTTTCTGACCATTCTGACCATGCTGGCAATTCGTTACCCCGATGGACCAGTGCACCCAGCAAGCACACAGTAACCCTGGAACACCATTGTGGAATTATTGAAACACTCCAAAAATCTACAACAAGTCGAATTGATACCCTCGATGTACTTGTACCCTGCAGGTTTCTTGTGTATTGTCCTGTCAGTATTGTTCCCCATGTCCAGTTTTTGTTGTTGCCATCACCATGTCCGTGTGTTGAGGAGCGGGAGTGAAGAAGCGGGTTGTCAGGCCCGTGAGCAACTCTCTCTAGGTGAGAGAGTGTGCTGAGGAAGTGAGTTCTCATGGAGGGAGTCCAGTAAAAGCTACAAAGTTCTGAGAATTCTTGATCTGGCATGTTGTTGAAGCCCCATAAAGGGAGGTGTAGGAGTCGATGGATTGTGTGACAGTAAAGGTGTACACTCTTGGGGTGGGACATGCATGTGGGGAATGAGAATATGTGAGTTGTGGGCGTAAGTGGCTCCTTGGAGAAAATCCTTCATGTTGTAATATCCAACTTCATGTTGTCCCTGCCTAGCCTAGGAAACCCTCTCCCGGTGGAGTTTAGTCCCAGCTCGGGGTGACCCTGTTTAGAGTGAGGAGCAATGTGGTCTACAACTGGGAGGTTCATGGAAGGTCGACACGCAGTTGGTGTACTCCAATTAAGATATAAGTATCATTTTTGTGCTTAATGGTTAAACGATGTATTTTAGTGCATATATGTGATTCCTGTAATAATATCATGTGTTTCGTTGCATGTATGTTTCCTTGTTATCTCTATTTATTGTTGTTAATTTTATATGTGATTTATTCTGGGCATGGACAATTTTTAATTACCTATAATAAAGCTTGAGACGGTGTGTGTCTGGGGTAGCGTATTTTTGTCATGTTGATGGTCGAGGATGTTACAAGATGGTATCAGAGCGTTATCTGGAGTAGCATGGCCTAGCTTGGGTGGTCAGGGATGTTACAAATCGGTATCAGAGAAAAAATATGTTTACTCAGTGACATTGCCCAACCTGTTGGTGGTCAGGGACATTACAAACGGTATATATTTTGATGAAATTTTTTCTCATGTTGTTAAAATGACTTCAATTAGTACTATTTTAAGTCTTGTGGTAGTAGAATATTTTCATCTTGAACAATTAGACGTAAAAATAGCTTTTCTCCATGGGGATTTGGAGGAAGAGATTTATATGCAGCAGCCACAAGGGTATGCGGTCAAAGGGAAGGAGAATTTGGTATGCAGGTTGAAGAAGAGATTGTATGGCCTAAAGCAATCTCCAAGGCAGTGGTATTTGAAGTTTGATAGGTTTATGACATAACAAGGTTATAGTAGATGTCATTTTGATCATTGTGTTTATTTTAAAAGGCTAGAAAATGGAAGTTATATTATCTTTCTATTGTATGTAGATGACATGTTTGTTGCAGGGTCTAATATGCAGGATATAAATGTCTTCAAGAAGAAATTATCCAATTTATTTGCGATGAAGGATTTGGTTGATGCAAACAAAATCCTTGGAATGATAATAAAAAGAGACATGAAAAATTGCAAATTGACATTGTCCCGGGGTGAGTACACAAAGAAGGTGTTGGATAGGTTTAGAATGCAAAATGCAAAACCAGTTAGTACACCTTTGGCCATTGTTGGCAGCCAATTCAATTTTTTCAATTGTCTCATAAGCTGCCCACACAAATGTTTCACAAACATTGATTTTTAGTCGCAATTTTCATATGAACGACGAATTTATTCTTTGCGCCTTTTCGCACGTTTGTCTTCGCTAAGACTTCTAAATTGTAAGCATGGAAATTTCTCCTTTTGAGGTCATTTTTCGATCATTATCTGAACTGACGATATCTTTTGTGTCATCATGCTTATTGCGCCTATCTTTTATAGATCTTCACATGATCAGCACTATCCTTTGATCGGTTTTCATACTTCGATGGTTTGCAACAACTCGGTTTTATTAAAGGTATTTTGCCTTTGGATTCATATTTTGCAACTTGCCTGAACATTGAGTCTTCGAACTGCATGGGGGTTAGGTTTTATCTTTTGTGATTCTTACTATTGATCGTTATAATAACCCTTGGCATATCAATTATGTGCAATATTGATTTGGCACCTTAGTCAAACGTTTGATTAATGCATTGGCGGGAACGTGA
>ML776945.1:0-10320 GCA_009831015.1 Picea engelmannii
TACGAGTGGTTCTTAAACCGTATGGGCAATAACTTATATTTAAGCTTGAATAAAGTTTCGTTTGGATGGGAATAGGGTCGAGGGCCTATCCCTTGACCCATATTCCATGGTCATATGTAATGTAATGTGACCAATGAAAAGCCTGTGGGAGGAACTAATGGTTATATACCATATATAGTATATGTTTATATAGCCATAAAACTATACGATGATGATGATGATGATGATTATTAACGTCCACTAAGACCAAATTGGTCTATCAGACCTTAAGAGGGTAAGTGATTACTTGTGATTCTTTAGAATTTTGTTTCTGTGCTCGAAAAACATTAAGAGAAGATTTCCAAGATCACCATACTTTTGTTGAGTTAAGATGTTAGGAAGGTTGGTAGTGTGATAAATATTTTGAAAATGAGATCTAATATGGGTATAGGCTAGACAATCTAAGAGAAAGTGCTTTTCATCTTCAACCTTCTTAGTCTCACAAAGGTGACACACTCTTTCATCCCATGGGGTTTTAGGAATTGACCAATGCCCAGTTTCTCTTAATACCACAACAAAACAAACCAACATGTGTGTATGGAGGATCAAACCTAGGACCTCCGAGTTATATTCCAGAGGCCTAACCAACGTGCCCAAATAATACTTTGTTACGGGATCCCCATCGAGCTATGGTTAAAGTGGAATCCAAATTAGTGGAAGGTGTGGGTGTACCATTGGGCCCACACCTTATATATGTGCATGGACCTTGAGGATTGCACACACACTAAGGCACACAAATTTCTATGCAACATGCATTTATGAGTCTCAAATACATGCCTGAGGGTACAAGTACTTTCAGGATACAATGTAAAGTGTGTCGAGAGGTCCCTTAATGAAATTTTAAGAACTTTACACTTATTTTTCATGATTTTTCACAAGGAATCCAATGGTGCATTCCATTTATGCATTTGAGCAATGTGTAAAACTGTCATTGTAAAACACAAGAATTTGAGCATTAATAAAGAGGTATCTATTGGAATCAAACCCAAAGACGTAGCTCAAATTAGGTGAAATCTGTTATCAAACTTGTGTATTTGATTTCGTCATTGTTGTTCATTTCATGCTCGGTTATTTGCAATTTATTTATCATTAAAGTGTGTATGGTTAAATACATTTTTCATATGTAAAATTGCAATCAATCAAGCGATCATTATTATTTTGAAAGTCAAGTAGATGTTTATGTGCTTCAAAATTTAAATAGCATCTAAGGACTTTTTAGATCAAGTTTGTATTAGAACAAGTTTGACAAGTGTTTGCAAGTGAATTCTTACAAGAGACAAATTCAAACTTGGTAAAGGAGAGCTTGCAAGTTATAAGTCTGTGATTGGAAAAATATTTCGAAGACATAAGATGGATTTTGAAAAAGGAGAAGAATAATATCATCCCATGAGCCACGGAGAGATTAGGGTTACACTCCAATCATTGAGGGAGATATTAGAGGATTTGCAATGAAGAATTCAAAAGAATGTAAGCAAATAATCTTTGATAAGAGGATAAGGAGCAGGTGAAGGTGGTGAACCTTCAGAACTCCCCTCATCATCCTCATCATCATCTTCTTCTAAAGCAAGTGAAAATTCTCCTCATTGAAATAAGTCCTCTAAGAAGTCTGATCATAATCTTCCTTTATTAAAATTGGATGTTAGGTTCGAGTTGCCGACCTATGATGGAGAATTGAATGTTGAGAAATTGGACAACTGGATCAAACAAATAGAGGTATGTTGCAGGGTTCAAAAGATCATGGACAAGGCTGGAAGGATACAATTAGCTTCTCTTCGATTAAGTGACACATCCTTAATATGGTGGGAAAGTAAGATGCAAGTTGAACTTGTTCAAAAGGGTAAAGTAATATCTTCATGGGATAATTTTACTAAGGATACAAGGAAACAATTCTATCCATTGGCACATACGCAAACAACAATGATAGAATGGTAGCATCTAAGACAGGGTAAAGACCAAAATATTCAGGCATATACACATGAATTCAAAAATAAGGAATTATCATTAGGGATTCCGTTGTATGCCCATGAAAATGTTCTAAAGTATATTGGTGGAATGCACTGATAACTTCGTCATACTATTTTAATTTTTAACCCTACTAATATTGATAAAGTGTCAGTACAAGATACACATCTATAGGCTAGTAAGGGTAAGCATGCGAGCGAAGATAAGAAGCCATTCAAGTTTGAAAAGAAACCAAAAGGTAAATGGAAGTGTAAGAAATCATCCAAAGTGAAGTAAGCTGAGGGAAGACCTACATGTTCCCACTGTAAGAAAAAGGGACATGAGGAATCACAATGTTGGAAGCTGCATCCAAAATTACGACCAAAGAAATTCAAGGAAAAAGGGAAGCAAAAGATTGTTGCATCAACTCATTGGGATATAGGGTCAAATTCCATAGATGAATCTAAGATCATGGTTGTTGGGTTCCTTTTGTCACTTGGGTGAGAAAAAAGAGGACACTTGATTTCTTAGTTGGAATAGCTAAACAACACAAAACAATGGTTAGTAGATTAGTAAACCTGCAAACAATGAAACATATATCAAAGAAAAAGAAAATAAACAAAGAAACACGAGTTAAACAACTATGAACAAGAGATGCAAAATATTGAACACAAAGAGTTGGTATCCAATAGACACTATTCTTATTAATTTGAGAACACCAAGAGGAGAAATGTGGGACTTGTGAATCCCCTATTCCTCCTAAGAGAGGGATCTTGAATCCCTCAATATAACACTTCTACTCTCCTATTCTAACTTGAAAATGGTGAAGAAATGTATGGAAAGGCTTCACAAGAGGTGGAAAGGATTTCCTTTGCTATACTTGATCAAATTTTTCTTGAGAGAGGAAATGGTTTCCCCAAAAATAATTGAACAACATAAAACTACTATAAACTTCTTCTTCTTTTGTATACATTGATCCTCTATTTATAGGAGGATTGCGAGATATTTCAAAAATAGTTTCAAATGTGAATGGGGAGGCCTTTGAAGGTACCTCCCATCCTTTCAATGATCCCAAGGTGGAACTTTAGGGTATGGTCAAGATTTACTTCATTTGATAAGTGGTTGAGGCCTGACCAAAATCATCAATGCGTCATTTCCGCATTCATAGGGGTTTCCTGATTTTCAATCATGCAACTTGTGCACTATGTGTGTTGTACGTTGTGTTAGACCACAAGGATGTGCATGCACTATCTTTGCTGAAGATGCGTAGAAATTTGTGTTCTTTTTTGCATAGTTTTGTGATTATCTGTCCAATTTTGATTGTGATCCTCCTTTAATTATTGGTTGTATGTTGTATTTGTGTTTTTTTTTTTCATCAATTGTTTGTATTTGTATGAGAAATTTTTTGTTGATAACATATGCCCCCTAATGTGTGAGTTTACGAGAATACGTATAGCCGAAATACATCAATGTTTCTTTCTGTTGAAATTTCCATAAGAATAAGAGAGTTGTAGCTGCTGATAAGAGGGATGGTGAGAGTAGCCCGTTGGAGGAAAAAAAGGGATTCGAATTAATACCAACATTCTTTGAAAAATATGATGGAAAGGTGTGTTCAAACAAGGTGAGCATGCCCCATGATCGTGTCATGAAACCAAAATAATATAATGGTAACTGAAAATTGTTGATGAAGTGGATGTCTGCATCACCCTCGGGGGCATCAATAATGGTCAATGACGGTTCTGTGGAATGAGTTGTCCCTGAATTGAGAAATAGAAACTGGTGGAAGTTGTCGATAACTCATAGGCATTGATGGTCTAACAACTTCATAGGTCTTTGATGATGACTTCAAAACTGCAACGACCGCATATTTAGACCCACCATCACATGAAACTTTATTGGAGTCGAATGTTATGAGGATCAACGACATCATAAAGAAATAATGACTCTTTCTGTTTCATCTGAGACTGCTCATTGATAGGGGAATGAGAGCCAAGATGCTTCCACCTTCCTGGGAAACTTGTGTTGATGTCGACAAGGAAGGGGGAACGACTACAAGAAGCAAAGGGCTTCTTGACGTTGATTTGATCAAAATGTTATCAGGAATTGGATGAGTGAAAGATGGATGAACTGGTGACATGGACGAATCTCAATTGAATGTGACGTAAGAACTGCCCTTGGTTTTGGAAAATGGGATGATGGTAGCAACCATAAAACATGATATAGTGTCAGGGGGATGACCAGATATTCGAGAAATTGTGTTGAATGTGTACAATGGAAAATGAGTGGTTGATAGGTCAAAATACAAATATTGAGGACAATGGTGTCGATGATAGTCAATATTTGTCTATGGTAGGGATAGTTTGGAAGATATAGTGATGAAAATGACATGCCCCAAACAAGGGAGACATGATTTGTTGAGTTCCAAGGAAAAATATGCCACCGAATGTGATGGAAAAAATCTATGCTACTTGCTGAAACTTGAAATATAATTTATACAAATAAATAAAGAAAAATTGGGTTGAAAGTACATGTACATAAACATGTGCCCTAGTGAAGTATGACTTGGTCATGTGGGGCGCAAGTAGGGAATGTAACTAATGAAGGGTGGGGGCCCCATGGGTGGGTTTCTGTACCAGGTAGATGTATGGGGGATGAATTGCAAATGGGAAATTGATGTTGCACGATATGTAGGGTTAATGATAATGCATAGGTGCATTTAATGTAACCAAAACAATGATGTGGGATTCCATAATGGGGTGGTTAGCATGATAATGAGGAATAAATATGACATTATTACTCTAGGGTGTAACACTACCAGGACTCCCTAGCCTAATGTATAGAAAAACATTAGTGTCAATATGCCAAGGGGTAAATATATGTGGGACAACTCGTGGTGGTGAGAATGCTACCAAGTGACAATACCTGAATGCAAATGGATGTGATGGTACCACAAAGCCGGGTGTGGGGATCCTAAGGATAAATTTAAAGGGGTATGATTGGTATATGTGGTTGTTTGCAGAGGGCGTGAGTGTATGTCAATTGTGATTATATACCTCAAGGGATCATGCGACGGTCCAGGAAGAATGTGTTAATGAGGCTGATGACCAGTACCTACATGTGCAAAACTAAATACATGGCATGAAACATATATGAAGATAAAGTATATATGACAATTGTTTGAGAATTAAAGGTGCGAGATATGCGTACCTATTCCCGAGGTTCAAAAATAGGCCCCCGGGGCTTGGTGATGAAAGGAGGAACTAATGGTACCATGGTGAAGGTGGTTGAGTCAGGATCCTGATGGTGTGAACGGTGTAGAAAACAAATCTCTTGAGCTCCCGAATGAATATGAGGAAGTTCATGAACGAGGCGTATATATGGGCATGGGGCCCACAATGCCACCTCATTTGTACATGTACTTGTGGAGGTCTTAGGAGTGGCAATTTTGGATGTTTGTGAGTGATATGAGATCCTACAGACCTAGATTCGACTTGCGAGAGAGCCGGGTAAGCCGTCAGAACGTCCTGCATAGGTTAGGTACTTTTTTCTAGGGTTGGGAGTTGTACGTTTGATATTATGGTTGGGTAGGAGAGATCGTACCTGATAAACCATGGTTACCATGCACATGTGCACATGTAATATTTACATAACCACAAACATATTGCACGGATGTCTTAATATCCCCCGTGAAGATGTGTGTGGGTATCGTGTTTATTCCTGTGTGGAGGGGGGGTTGGGGTTAGTGTGGTGACATCATCGATATGATGACCCAGGGGAAGGGGCCATCACAAGATCCTAGGGAGGGACCGACATGTGTCGAGGTGGCTGATGATATGGCATTAGTGGTTTGAGAGGCAGAGGACTTGTGGAGTTGGTTTTGGATGGAGTACTAGAGGATAGGTGGTTACATATCCACGACGAGAAAATATTAGAGCAATGCATAGGTGGGGTCCCTAGCTAGAGGTTGATTGTTTGACGGATGGCGGTGGCGGGTGCAACATTGACTGGTCGTATACCGATGAGGGAGGTACCCCTTGGTGGGGGAGTGAGGGATCCTCCAGGTGGCATAGCGGGCTGGTGATTTTTTAGGGCTAGGGGCTCCATAGAGGTTGGAGCATGTACGTGCGTGGCCCACTTTTGTATGATGTATAGGAGTCTATGAACTCCCACTTTGTATATACTGGGGGTACATTTTTGGCACGGGGCCTAGCTGTGGGGCTAAGGTAGGTTATATATTTTTTTGTATTAGAAACATGTATGATATCTTTTGATCTATATATATAAGTAGACCTTGTGATAATGATTTTGATGTTTTTGGTAAATATATATGATGTTTATGATTGTTCCTTGTTTTATGCATGATGAATAATGTTGAAATGTATGTTAATGTGATAAATTCCAATCTAGGACTTGATTATCCATATGATCTACAAACTAGTTTAGGATCAAAGGGATATGAATAAATGTGATTGACTCAAAATTGCGTGATAGAAGTATGAATTGCAGGTACATGCGATATAATCATGGATCACAAACACGATACACATTGTTCAATCGCAGGACAAATAGCTGGGAATCTAAGAGGACGCTTAAGTGACAGATAGGGAGGTGAATGACCTCTAAGAGGAGGCCAATGAAAACGACGTATTCAACTTGGTTGTTAGTGGCAGGCCCGAGGCATACACTAGAGTGAATTAGTACATGATCCGAGGTGTAAATGGCCCAAGTTCCTGAAGCGAGATTCCAATGGATGACACCATCAACATACCCGATGTAGTAAGCAAATGGAGGATTCATCTGTAAAAACAAGGACAAAGGATTAGGCCCATGGCGTGGTAGGGAGAGGTGGTTAACAAAGACAAAAAAAACTAGGAAAATGCAAGAAGAAACTAAGGTAGAGTGGCTATGCTTAAGGGTATAACTTCTTCAGGTATAACCCATTGAAAGGGTCCTTGAATGTGGCTCCTTCGGGATGAGCCATAATGTAGGCACCTTTGGTGAGGCAATGACAAATGATATAGGGACCTCACCAAACAACTTCAAATTTTCCATGGCCTAGAATGTCATGGGTGATATCGTAGGCTAGTAATAAATCTCCTTAGGTAAAGGATCAAAGGGATACTTGACGATCAAAGAAGGACTTGGATCGTTTCTTGGAGGATTCGTTGTTTTGTAGAGAGGATTGACGATCCTCGTTGAGATATTCAAAAATGAGAAATCATTGCTCGATGGGAGTTATATCTGGGAGGAGCTTGATTGCGGTGCATAGAGTAGGTATTTTTAATTCTATGGGGAGGATGACTTCCACCCCATGAACGATATGGAAAGGTGTGAAACCGGTGACAGTTTTGACTACTGTGCGATATGCCCATAAGGCTGAGAAAATCATGTGATGCCAATTGGTCTTATGTTTCTCTATCATTCGATAAAACATAACATTGTTTTGATGAATTTATTGACTTATTTGACTTTCCCATTGAACCGTGGGTAGTAGGGGGATGAAAAATCATGAGTAAAGCCTAGTTTGTTGGAGAGTTCAACACAAAATTCATTCTAGAAATGTTTTTTGTGGTCAGACACTAGTTGGAGGGGAACTTTGAAGTGGGAAATGATGTGATTGAAGAGAAAAAGAGTTGATGTGTCTACTGTATTATTGAAGGTGGGCATGCCTTATGTCCATTTGGTAAAGTATTCAATAACAACCATAATATTCTTGTACGCATTGTTGGATGGGGGGTTGCAAGTCATGAAATCAACACCCCACTTATAGAAGGGGCCGACAGTGATGACTGGATGGAGAAGGGAAGGTGGTGCTCGGGCTTTGTGTGCGTATAAATGACACTTTTCAAAATAATTGATTGCATGGATGCAGTCATGGAATAGGGTGGGCCAAAGTTACCTAGCGCAAACTATTTTCTATGCAGCGGACATGCTTGAAAGGCGACCACCACATGATCCAATGTGACAATCATTGAGAACTTTATCTGCTTCCTCAATGGTGAGTCATCCTCGTAGAATGGTGTCAACACCCCTCCAGTATAAAACTTCTCCTATGAGAAGATATCATGAGGATTTGTGACAGATTCGACAATGGTCATATTGAGAGAGGTGAGGGACAACTTTTTGTGTTCAAAGATATACAAGGATATCTCCATACTATGGGTCATTGGATGAAATTAGGAATACATATTCATTCGAGAAGTTTTCATTGATAGGGGGGTCAGATGTGTTGGATAGTAACTTGACCATGAGTTCTGCTAAGACAAGGGATTTTTTTCTTTTGGGAGTAGTGAACTATAGATCGTATTCTTGGAGGATGATGATCCAGTGGGAGAAATTGACATTGAAATGGTGGCGACTGAGAAGATAGTGCATAGGGTTGGAATCAACCACTACTATGGTAGTGAGAAGCATGATGTAGTGATGCAACTTCTGAGCTGTGAGGATGAAAACGAGGGAAATATTTTCCTCATTATTTTATTTGATAGAGATCCCTGAGATATTTTTTCTAATATAGTAGATGACATGTTCATGTTGGTCATTTCTTACTTGGACAAGCACTCTGACAACTAAAAATTCGGAGGTAGGCAAGTACATGATATAATCCTTATCATAGTGTGGGGGACTAATTAAGGGTGCTTTTCTGAGTGCTTCTTTGAGAGATTTGATCGTATCTTGATCATGTTGGTCCCAGTGAAATGATACATCACGCCGTAGTAAGAGAAATAAGTTGTGGGCACGAATAACATAATCAGGAAAAAAATGCTGTAAAAACTTATCTTTGCCTTGGAGGCTCTGTAATTGGTGTAGGTTCTCCGGAGGAAGAATCTATTTGATGTCTTGGAACTTAAGGGGGATGAAGGTGATACCTTGTTGGGAGACAATGAAGACCAATAGGCGGTCTGCTATGATGCAAAATACACACTTCAAGGGGTTTAGATGGACATTGTATCGTCGACTACAATCAAAGATGATCTGAAGATATTCTATGTGTTGGGAGCGTTGTTTAGAATGAGCGGTGAGTTCATCCAAGTATGCGAGAATGATTTGAGCCAGATCATGGAAGGCATATGTCATGGTGCATTGGAAGGTGGATCCAACATTTTTATAAAGGCAGGCAAACAGAAGAGGAGAATGAATTACCCGAAGCAATTTATTCACATTACTGGATCCAAACACTTTTTGGACATTAGAAAATTTGTGAGGATCATCAAATGATAAATAGGGGGCAAATATAGAGTCGTTGGCACATCATCGTTTCAACAGTATGCAAGCAACACATGGTGACATGTTATTCTTCTTTTTGTTTGAAGATGATGTTGCTCCACCTTTTGATGTTGTTTCACTTTTCTTGGTTTAGTGCACAGATTTTAAGGCTTTACTTTAACTTTCAAAGTCACAAGTTCAATTCTAGTATCAATTATTGTATAATTATAACTAATCAACCAAGATAAAATGGTCGATTAAGCTTGGGTTCATTTCATCATATTGAAATTTTAAAATCAATTATCCACTCCACTCTTTAATTGGTCTATCACACTTATGAAACTCCACAAAAAGTTCCTTGGAGAGAACCAGTTCTTTTGTCATGTGGCTTTATGGAGGCAACCGATTCATCTATTATTTCTTCATGTAACTAGTGTGAAACTCCACAACAAATTCCTTGGAGACAACCAGTTCTTTTGTCATGTGGCTTTGTGGAGACAACCAGTGTTGATTAAGGTTGGTTGTCATTGATGTCAACCCTTGAAGAAAGCCCCGTAGCACAAAGGTTTGGGTAATGGACCCAATATTGTTTGATGTAAATATGACTCATTATTGTTTTTTCATGGTTGATAAGAAGTAAATATGGATGAACTCCAAAGTGGTCCCCTTATGGTGAAAGCCCTCACAGGAAGACACTTTGTGGAGTAAGAGAACCCATGCTTAATTGTGGAATAATGAGATGAAGGAAAGTGAATTTTTAGGGAAAATATCCTAGATGGATAGTGCTTGTCATGTCATTTCCAGTGGTATGGGGAACTTCACATAATTCCTCATGGTTAGAGAGTTATGGCCATGAGAAGTTGGTGACCCCAGGTTTGGGTAATGGACCCAAGTTTGTTTGATGGGTAATGATATGATTTATGATATATTTTCAGATAATACTATTCTATATGGATAGTACATGTCATGCCATTTCTGGTGGTATGTATATCGTCACATAAATCCTCATGGTTTGAGAGTTATGGCCTTACGAAGTTGGAGGACCCTCATATGTCATCTAGAAGCCCCAAAAGGTCAAAGTAGTCAAAGTGGTTTAAGATATTTTAAAAGGTAAATAATAAAGTGAAGTGATGA
>ML776945.1:10420-42790 GCA_009831015.1 Picea engelmannii
TTACAGGTTGGTGCATGGTTGATGCACTTGTTTATGGTACAGGTTGATTACAGGTTGAGGTACAGGTTGATGCATGGTTGATGCATGGTTCATATTTATTGGTACATGTTTACAACGATATATCTCACAGTGATAGTGTGACAATGGTTCCATCATTCTACTTCTACTTCAGGGTGGCAGGATGGGGCAAGGACAGGTGGTTGTAGCCACCTTCCGGTTGTAGTCGGATAACATTGGGGGTTGTAGCCTCCTTCTGGTTGTAGCCATAGAATTGGGGAGTTGGAGCTTCCCTCAGGTCGTAGCCTAAGAAACTAGGGGGTTGGAGCCTCCTTCCAGTTGCAGCTGGAAAACAAAGGAAGTTGGTGCTTCCAATGAATGTAATTCTTTAAGACATATAAGAAAAAGCATTCTGTGGTTTTCTCTCGATTTGGGTTTCCACGTAAAACACTGGTGTACTGTGTATGTGTGTGATCGTTTATTTATTACTACTCATTATAGGATAATAATTGTACATTGATATAACATTTGAAGAAAAAGGATTATAATTACGCTATTACTGATTCACCGCCCCTCTCAGCAATCCAACAACCGGTTCGCTCTTTCTTCATGCAACGTTTGAACCATTCTTTCTTCATGCAACTTTTGTTCATCCAAAAATGTATAAACCAAACTCAAGATAAATCTCATATCTTCAAGTACACCATATCTTGTATTATTTTTAGCATGTTTTGCGGAGACAACTAGTTCTTTCTCATGCAGATTTCAGTTCATCGAGACATCCAAACTAAAGTCCAGGTGAATCTCATATCTTCAAATACACTTTGTATTGTGTTTTTTTTTCACATGAATAGTTTGTTATGTTTTTTTCCTTTTATTTTAAGTAATTTCTATTTTAAGGCCAAAAAAAGCGGTGATTAAACAACTAGGAATTGATCATTTTGGCCATTTGTTAGACAATCTAAGAAAGAAACAAAGAGATACTGGGTAATGGATTGTATTTAATTACCTATTTTATTATTTTAAAATTATTTAAAAATACATACGTAAGTTTAGAAAATAGGAAAAACATACATATTGACTAAATAAAATATTAAATAAACAAGTCAATATAAGTATAATTTTCATGATAATTACATTAAAAAAATTATTTATGATATTTTAACAAATTTCATGATAATAATATTAAAATAATTATTTCTCATATTTTAAAATGTTTTTTCTTTGCATAGTATATGTAAATTTAAATAAATTCATTTTTAATTTTTTTTTATATATATATGAGAAATTGGTTAATTGATTTTTTTTTTTGTTTTTTGTTTTTGGTAAATATAGAGGGAATTTTTTTTTATTCTATTAATAGAGGTTCCATTAAAAACTTCTCTGCTACTGATCTACCGGTGGGGAAATGAGGCCAGTAGAAGAGGAATATCTTGTGAGTCCAAATAGTTTGAACAATGTTTTTAAACAGACTTTGGCTTACTAGATAAACAAAGTATATATTCTTATGAGAGTAGCTAAAATCCAACACAAAGAGATGCATTCTCTTCATTGTAAAAAAAAATGAAAGAAAAAGCATATTAACTATCTAGAAGGAGGAGGGGCTTGCAACTCCTCTGGAGGAGAAATAACTATCTCCATATTGCGCTACGCTACTGTTGCTTAACTAGAAGGAGAAAGACAACATGACTTTGTGAAGGAGGTGGAATTCATCCAACTGGAGTTGGATGATATTTTTTACTTCTTCCCTGGTTTGCAACATTTTCCCCAAAAGAATCTTTAAGTGCCAATAAGTTCTACTGTGCACCAGTATTTTGACTCCCAATCACACAAGCTTCCAATCTCAGGGACCCAATTGGTAATTCCCTCGTCCACCTCCTGTGTTGGTGTGAGGGTGTGTTTTTTCTGAATATCTTCTTCAACCTCATCAATTTGCTCCCAAATATGTTGAGGAATGACTTCTTGGAAATATGATGTTGCCTTCTATGCCTCATGTTGGACCCTAGTGGTGTGAGTCCTTGCTTCCTTGCGGTTGGAGCATGTTTATGAAGGAGAGCCTCCACCTAAATGGTGGCCTCTGTTGTATCCTTTGCATGGAGCCATGTCACTTGCTTTTAGCTACAATTAAGAATAACATAATTGGGAAAAAAATTCCGTAAAAAATATTTTTTCCTTGGAGGCTCTCTAATTTGTGTAGGATCTTTGGAGGAGGAATCTCTTTGATGGCTTGGACCTTAAGGGGGTCGATGGTGACACCTTGTTGGGAGACAATGATGCTTAATAGGCGGCCTACTATGATGCAAAATACACACTTCAGGGGGTTTATATGGACATTGTATCGTCGACAACAATCAAAGATGATCCAAAGATATTCTTTGTGTTGGGAGCATTGTTTAGAATGAGTTGTGAGGTCATCAAAGTATGTGAGAATGATGTGAGCCAAATCATTGAAGGAATATGTCATGGTGTGTTGGAAGGTGGCTCCAACATTTTTATAAAGGCAGACAAGCAGAAGAGAAGAATGAATTACCGGAAACAATTTATTCACATTGCTAGCTCCAAACACTTTGTGGACATTAGAAAACTTGTGAGGATCATCATATGGGAAATAGGGGGTGGATATATAGTCGTTGGCACATCTTCGTTTCAAAAGTATGAAGGAAACACATGGTGACATGTTATTCTTCTTTTTGTTTGAAGATGATGTTGCTCCACCTTTTGATGTTGTTTCACTTTTCTTGGTTTAGTGCATGGATTTTAAGGCTTTACTTTAACTTTCAAAGTCACAAGTTCAATTCTAATATCAATTATTGTATAATTATAACTAATCAACCAAGATAAAATGATCGATTAATATTGAAATTTTAAAATCAACTATTCACTCCACTCCTTAATTGGTCTATCACACTTATGAAACTCCACAACAAATTCCTCGGAGACAACCAGTTCTTTTTTCATGTGGCTTTCTGGAGAAAACTGATTCTTCCTTTCTTTCTTCATGCAACTTTTGAACCATTATTTCTTCATGCAACTTTTGTTCATCCAAAAATGTATAAACCAAACTCAAGTTAAATCTCATATCTTCAAGTACACCATGTCTTGTATTATTTTTAGCATGTTTTGAGGAGACAACCAGTTCTTTCTCATGCGGATTTTAGTTCATCTAGACATCAAAACTAAAGTCTAGGCGAATCTCATATCTTCAACTACACTATGTATTGTGTTTTTTTTCACATGAATAGTTTGTTAGGTTTTTATCCTTTTATTTTATGTAATTTCTATTTTAAAGAAAAAAAAAAGTGGTGATAAAACAATTAGGAATTGATCATTTTGGCCATTTGTTAGACAATCTAAGAAAGAAACAAAGAGATATTGGGTAATGGATTGTATTTAATTACCTATTTTATTATTTTAAAATACATATGTAAGTTTAGGAAATAGGAAAAAAATACATATTGACTCAATAAAATATTAAATAAACAAGTCAATATAAGTATAATTTTCATGATAATAATATTAAGAAAATTATTTCTCATATTTTAAAATGTTTTTTCTTTGCATAGTATATGTAAATTTAAATATACTTTGTGCTTCTTCCCTGGTTTGCAACATTTTCCCCAAAATCATCTTCAAGTGCCAATAAAGTTCTGTTGTGCACCAATATTTTGAATCCCAATCACATGAGCTTCCAATCTTAGGGACCTAATTGATAATTCCCTCGTCCACTACCTGTGTTGGTGTGAAGGTGTGTTTTGTCTGAATATCTGCTTCAACCTCATCAATTTGATCCTGAATATGTTGAGGAATGACTTCTTAGAAAGTTGATGTTGTCGTCTATGCCTCCTGTTGGACCCTAGTGGTGGGAGTCCTTGCTTCCTTGCAGTTGGAGAATATTTCCAAAGGAGAGCCTCCACCTGAATGGTAGCCTCTATTGTATCCTCTGCATGAAGCCATGTCACTTACTGTTGGATGAAGGAACCAAAGGTGCACATCGATCCACCACATGTTGGTGGACAAGTTGCAACAATGCCTATCGTGGAGACTATCTCAAGCAAGAGCTTCCATGTTGCTTCCACACCGAATGTTCAAAGTCCTAGGTTTGTTGAATTCCTAAACTGTTTCATGACCCTTGTTATTCATTCAATTGAGACCAAAAATATCATTGGATCGTTCCATTAACTGCTGCATATTATCTTCGTGCTTCCTTATCTGTTCAATTAAAATGATATGGTATTAGGTGTATTTAAGACCACATGCTTGGCAGATGCCACACATACCTTGCATCTTCACATTTCCATGACAACTGGCTTCCAAAGTCTTGGATCCCAAGAAGGTGGTTGCAAATTTAATATTCATTGGGTTGGGTGAAGGTTGGTCCCAAGTGAAATGCCATCAAACCCATTATTAAAGTCAATCCAACTGGACTGATGTGGGTAGCGATTTAAAGGCTTTCCCACATGGTCGATGACATGTGTGCTGGACCAATTTGTTGAAATTTCTAACTGCACATTTGTGTGTCTTATGTTCTTATCCAAAGATGATCCACTCTTCCCTATCACCCCATCCTGGGGCCGAAAATCCTCTATGGAGAGGGAAGAGCACTAAGAAATGAAAGCATTAAGATTTTGGGAATTATTTAGAGGGTCCTCAGATTCCTCCATCAACTAGGTTATCCATAGGTTTTTTTGCGAAGCATTTGAAATGAGATGGAATGAGAGTTAGGATATGTTGTAGGAGATGACTTGTTCTTTAGACTAGCGAGACAGAAATATGCCAACATTTTGAGACTTTGTGGAGGGGAGAACCCTCCTGAAGGTGGGATAAAATATTGAAGATCAGTTGAGAGTCGCCCTCCGCGATGAGCTTTGTGTACTGTTCCCTGATGGCTATATGAAGGCCTTCCTCTAGATCTTTGATCTTCGCTGCATTATTGTTATCTAGACCCATATTTCCAGTGTAGGTTGAAATAATGTGACCCTTTTCATATGTGAATAAGAATCCATAGCCTGTTTCTCCTAGGTTTCCTTTAGAGGCACCATCAAAATTTAATTTGAGAAAGCCCTATGGGGGAGGAGATCAACTCGAGGGAGAAAATTATGCATTTGAGATGGATTTTGGGATGAATCTTACCTTTCTTGGATCGAGGTTAAGGGATGGCAGGATGCCTCTTTCATCTGTCGAGTTGTTCTAATATTGATCTGATCAAGGTTGAATCAAGACTGTTTCTTGAATTACTTTGGTTATTTGGGTCCAAACTGAGTTGGGATTTAACTGATCCTCTTTGAAGATCCTTTTATTCCTTTCTTTCTAGATTTCCCAAAGTATGAACCCTAGAATTTGTTGGCAGTCTCTATTGACGATTGGGTTTTGATTGATTTCTGGAGGCCATTCTTTAATGGTATACTATATACTGTGACGGTCCCTACTTGAGTGTTTGAAGATTGAGGCCCCTTGGTTCCATAATGCTTGAGGAAAAGGGCATGAATTGAAGAGATGCTCGATTTTTTGGGGTTGGTCCTGACAAAGGGGACACTTAAAAGGACCAAGGAATTCTTTTTTGAGGATATTATCCCATGTTAGGGTTCTACCATGCAGTAGAAGCCAAAGTAAGGTTGATATTTTGGCCAAATATTTTGGAGCCATATAATTGCTCATTTTGGAGTGTATTAGTGGCCATCGACGTAATTGTAAGTTTCATTGATTGTGAAGTCCCCACTTGTTGTATTTCCCCATATCAAACAATCCAGTTGTTGAGTCATTTGTATTTTCGTTATGTTTAGGTCCTTCAAGCAATGTTGAATTTTACCTAGGTCCAGAGAATCATGCCTGTAAGTGGTAGGTATCCATATTTTCCATTGAGGGTGCTACTCTGTCGGGTGCCAGTAATGAGCTACCAGAGATAGGTTGTGAGAAGTTATATACGTCTTTAAATCTTAGAGCTCAACATTGTTTTCCCATTTTGTTTGTTTTTTCCATGCGTCATCCCAGGAGAGGTATTTTTGACCATTTGTTATTTCAAAAAAACAATGGTTTTGAATGAGCTCTTTCTTTTGGTAGACTATGTTCTAGATATTCGAGCCAGAAGGCTTATTGCCAATTCTAATGAGTTGAGTATTTGAAATTGATTGATTGTATTTTTTCTTCCATATGATTTCTCCTTATGAATTGGGGTTATTGATCCATCTCTACCAGATTTTTTCTCCCATAACTTTACCCTGGATCTTAGGATCTTAGAGGCCTAGACCTCCTACTAATTTTGGCATGCATATTTTTTCTCGAGACACGAGAGCCCATTTTCGACACTCCTTGTTTCCATCCTAGAGGAAGGTATGTTGTATGTTTCTAATCACTTTTAAGATATACTTGGGGGTTTCTAGGCCTAACAAAAGGTACACAGGCATGGCTTATAGGAATTATTTGACCAAGACTAATATTCCATGCAGGTTAAGAGATCGGAAGGTCCAAAATTCCAATTTCTTAGTCTTTCCGAATATGATATCGTCCTAGGAAACCTTCTTTACAGAGTTGGCAACCAAAGGAGCTTTGAGTTATTTTGAGGGGAGTACACTAATTTGCTAGCCAAAAATCCTGGCGAGGTTAGTTTGAATAATAATAGGAGTATTAAAAAAGAAGATTTGATATTTATCTTGGTTGATGGAGGTTCCAGAGGCTTTCATGAAATATGACATAACTTATTTTATGTACTGAGCTTCTTGCGCTTTCGAGATTCTATTGGGCCCCAACAACTCCCCCTAAATTTTTACAAAATTTAAAGGCCCCCCATTAGAATCTTGATAATTATAATGAGCTACATAATCAACCTTTTCAAATAGTTCCATACCTTGTCTTGCTTTGATACAAACTCAAGACATTCACTATAGTATGAGACATTCATTACAAGAGTATATGTCAAAATTTAGAAACGATCATAGAAATCTCAATTTGAACAAAAACGTTAATTTTTATCAACTGTTTATTTTCGTTTAAATTATGATTATGTGTTCTTTCTTTTGCTCATTAACAAGTTTGATTGTTTTGAATAATGAGTTCAATACTTCATTAAATAATATCTTGGTTAGTTTCCCATTTTCATAAAATCATTTGGTGATATTAATTAATTAAATTCTTTTTTCATTTTGCATCTCATTTCAAAATAAAAATAATAATAAAAAAATAATTATCTATCATTTGTTTGATTTTGTAAAAAACCAAAATTCATATTTTTCTCTTCTTCATCAACTTGAATCTTCTAGATTTTTGAGATCATATTTGAAATGAAATTATAAACAATGTTTGTTTAGAACTTATAGTTAGTTTAAATTCATTTTTGATTTTATTGTTCTAGATTTTGTTTTATTCACAATTTTTAGGTTATTAATTTAGGTTTCTTTTTGTTTCACAGGTTTCTATTATAGTTATTTGGTATGGATCTGATCATGGATTGATTTTATTATCTAAATACGTTCAAGACGATTGATCCAAAAATAATATTGGATTGGTGCAAATAAATTTATGAGCAACAATCGATAAAACTTGGAAATGAGTCAAGAACAGAGACATGATTTTGCAGGACTGAATGCAGCCAAACCATGAAAAATTTGACGAAACAATTGAAACCCCATCTCCCAAATGGACCCATTTAGCTTATGCATAGAAAGTTTCCCAAACAAATGCACGATTTGAGAGATATTTGTGTATCTTTACGAGGAAAATTTCAGGTGGAGGAAATTATTATTGATGCCCAGACTGTTCATTCATTGTATAAATATATGAGAAAGTTCAGAGCCATGTAGATCCAAGAAATTCAAAGAGGAGGATTTTGATCCTTTCTTTTTTGTATATTATTTATTTTGCAACTTTTTCTTTTCAAATGGAGTAACAAATGGTTGGATCTTTGGGAGAATGGACAGGTATTTTCAAAGAAAAATATGAAATTCCAGGTTGCTTAATGACATTTGTCCCGTGAGTAAAATGATTTCATTTTCATTATAATATCTTTATATTCTTTGAATAATTGATTATGCATTGATTTAAATTAGCTTTTGTCTATTTTATCAATACATGGTTAATTGTTATCATTTATATATTATTTTTTACAATCTTTAAGAGTCTGTTATCCCAAAAATTCTTCCAGGACTACAGTATGGACATGTAATTTTGGGAATCAATATGAGAAAGAAATTCACCATTGGCTTTAGACCTGTGTGAGATATTATCATGGTTGACTTAGCTTTAGTTGTGTCATCATATGGTGTTTCATATTGTTAAATATTTATATGTTGTCCATAATTTGTCATTCCATTTTGTATGTGTGATCAATCGACCATTTGATTATTGTTGAATTTATTTCTAATGTTAAATGATGGATAATATCAACACTTAGAATTGAGTTTTCTTTCGTTCTTAATATTGATTATCTTAAGATCACATGATTTTTAATTAGTTGTCTTCCTGATATTATTAATTTACTCCAAATATCAAACACTTCTTTGAATTTATTTTGGAAGTACTAGTATTGTTATGTTATAGGTTTCCCTTAAAAGCATGACAAAGAGGAGCTCAAACAACACAGAGAGATAAACTCAGTTTTGCTGATCAACAACAGGTTAGTGTGTGTATTATTTTATTAATTATTTATTAATGAAACAATGATTACATTAATTAGCTTTTGACTGTTACTGTTTTATTGTTTCAATTGTATTTGCTTAGTATTTATTAGTTTTAAATCTTTAAACATTCAAAAAACAAAAAAGATTTATGTTCTTTCTTTATCTTAGTTAGAAACACTATTACGAACATTCATTTCACAAGATTTCAAGTAAACCTTCTAAACTGTATATAGATTGTTTATAATCATTTGTATATTCACGTTTCTTTTTAATAAACATTAGTAAGTAATATATCATTTGTTAGAATCATAGCTTTGGATTAGTTTATTTATTTTACTGCTTTTAGGACTTTAGTTGGCTAACAAATCCATTAAACCCGTCAGGTCAGTTCATACCAAATGGCTTGGGTTAATTAGACAACCCTGATCCAGATCTGACCTTCTAGTTGACGATGTGTCATTTACGTCCATCAACAAATGGCGCTAGAAAGAGAGCCGAGGTAATTTTAATGATTAAATGTTTCACCCCTCAACCTTTCATAATTCCATATTTATAAATCCTTCTTCCGTGTCATCTTATAATTCACTACAAGGCAGGTTAGATGACAAGCAACTATTTGGAGTCAATTTCTTCAATTTCTTAATTTTTCATGGCTCCTGCCTAAATCACTCTGTTGGAACATGCTTTCAATGTCTTATTACTAGTTATTCCCAACAAGACAACTGATCTGTTTTCATAACTCACCTTTGATGGTGGAGGGAACACATCTACAGTAGACTATATTTCTAATTTTTTTTATAAATGTTTAAGACATAATATCATTGATCTTAATGTTACATGCATATTGTTCGCTCTCACCTTCAGAGGTCGGGTTAAATATTGGTTTGAATCTTTTTCAGCTAATTCGATTCATTCTTTGTTTGAGTTTGTAATTGAGTTTTTGTCAGATTTTAACAATTATGATTATGATGAATTAAGTGAAGAATTAAGTTGCTTAAGGAAATAAAATGGTGAATCATTCAATGATTTTGCAATTAGGTTCATACATGTTTGTACTAGATTCCCTTTGAAATAAATGCCACTTATTAATGAATGGTTTGAATATCTCATTTCTCTTTCAGAAAAGAAAGATCAATTAATTGTTAACCAATCTTAATTGAGCACTAATACTCAATCTCAAGATGGTTCAAATTTTCATGTTGACCTTGAAGATTTTGAAGCACCACAATTTTTGTCAACTTCTTTCATTTTGGAAAATCATGAGCAACATCATATTTTACAAAATCCAATTGTCACCCCTAATCACTCTTTTCCAACAATGTCTCCTCCTATCGAAGAAGGAACCTTGAATTTAAAAGATGACATTTGTCACACTCTCATAGATTTTATAATGGTTTCTAAAGTAAAAGAGGTCGAATGTGAAGTTGATAATCATGTGGATGATAAAAATTCCCCTAATTTAGCTGAACAGGTCCATGATCAATCAGTAGGAGACAAAATCATTAGTCAGACTATCAATCAACATTCTATCTCTAGTGATTTTCTCTCAAATTTTCCCTTGCACAATGAACCAAATTGTCTCTTAGAAACTGTCTCATACTCTTTAAAAGAGAATACAACATAGGTTGATTAGTTTATACAAGGAGACATAACAAAATCAGATTTTGAAATGCATATACCTATCATTTCAAGAGATACATTTCGTCTCCTCAATTCTTCTACATATTATTCCTTGTACCCTGATATTTTTGATCCTAATGTTGTGCAATTGTGTATTCCATATTACCTTGGAGAGAATTCAACATTATATAATTATGTACAAATTAATAGAGATTACCGAATAGAAGATAAAGAGGAAAATAATTCTTCCCATGAACATATTAATTTTTATTCTCATCAATTATCCGTGGGTAAATCAAGAAATGATTTGAAAGAGTCTCAAATTGTATCTTCCATTGATTCATTTCAATTTGTGTTTAAAGAAGGATCTAAATTTTTCCATGATCAATTATTGAGGTTGAAAAGTATAATCAGCCAATTTTTTTTTTTTTAAGTAAAAAAGGTGGTGCCTGTTATATTAACATATTCAAAGTACAAAGATAGAGGAGATGCCAGCTGTACCGCCTAAGCAGGAAACCGAGACAGCGGGGCGTCCATCTCCAAATGTCACATTGTGGTCTAGTTGACAAAATTTAGCAAAGTTTTCCTGAGCGACGTCCTGCCCGAGGGAAACCAGGACTTATGGTCGCCAGCATTAAGCTGATTATTCTATCTATTACTAAAACAGTCTGATAACTATCTATCATAAAGATGAAAATATGGTAACAACACAAAAACATGTATGAACCTCGAAACCGAGCTGCTTGTGCTAAATCTCCATGTGCCTCCATCGAGCCAGGAAGGAGTAAGGGCACGCACAGGTTGGGCATTGCTTCTTGGTCGAAGCTCTGGAATGTGCAGCAAAAAACATATCGAGCCGTTGCTCCATGCGCTCCAGGCGGAAAGTTTGGTCAGCCAGCTTGTCTCTGATTTCGAAGAGAAGGTCGAGGTATCTCCAGTCCGCTGCTGCAGGCTGCTCCCACCGGTGGCTGTCCCTGGACTCCTCATTAACGGTCTCCTTTTCTGCTTTTGCACTGTACTGATGGCGCTCGTGCTCTACTTCTGTGGTTTCCGTGGTGGGCTCAGGAGGAGCCTCCTCGATGACATAGCAAGGGGAGTAAGGCTGTTCTGCGCCGGGCTCGTTACTGGCTGGTGGCCGGGTGCTGGGCGAGCTAAGGCTCGAGCTTGGATTCTGTTTGCGCGAAGCCACGAACAGGGTGTGCCTGGGAGGGCTGGGTGGGTTGGCTTGCAGATTGACCGCTTCCCTTTGCTCCTTAGGAGGTAGATGGGCCCTGGTCCTCCTTTGCCTAGCTACGATTGCCATCGCCCTCTCGAAATCCTTCTTGCGTTTACGCCTGGACTCCGCTGCGTACCAGGCCGCACCTCGTCGCGGTGTCCCACGAATACGGGGCATGGCGGAGTTTCTGTGGAGTATTCAAAGGCTGCCTGTATTTATCCAAATGCGGTTGAGGAGCGTGGTAGCTGAGTGCTGATTCTATGCGAGAGAGACGAGAGGGAGGCTGCCTCTGCTCGAATGCACCGGAGAGATGGAGGTCTGCCAGACCAAATTGCCTTTAGGTGCTGCAACCCGGGCTATATGCGTTATAAACACCATAATTAACATGTCCAGGGAAATAAACGACGCCATTAATCCCTTCTCGTTAGTGCTCTGCGGGAGAGTACCTTTCGCTTGCGCGAGGGGCCTCTTCGTAATGCATTGCTTGCTGCGAGTCATGTGGGTTGTATGTGCGAGGCAAGGCGAGCTGGTGGATGCATTAACGCGGCGTCCTGGCTCGGCCTACGTGGCGCTATCGCAGCCCTTGACACCCCATCCGGGGATAATCAGCCAAATATTATTACCAATGATGATTCTTAAAAAATGTTGGGTTTTTACGAGAATGATACAGAGCTTTTTCGATCGAGAATCACGATAAGTTCTCGCCATCTTGATCTGACCTTTTTACAAGATTCTTTCCTTGATAGTATTATGATAGTAATTGCATGTATTATGATAGGGTTGTAGATTGGATGGAGTATTCATATCTCAAAAAGTTTCCAGGGAATGGTAAGATTATCTTCACTTTATTCAGAGATCAAGGAGGTAAATTTGACACACTTGTTTTATATCCTTCAGATGGAGAAAATATGGAACGAAAGGAAATTTTTTGGGAGGATGGGGAACTTCGGTCTAGGCCGATGGTTATGTCAGGTCCCCATAACTCTCACAGCTTCACAATCTCATTTTTTCATATTTTTGTGACCCATATAATGACAAAATTGCAGAATGGATGGAGGATTCATACAAAAAGAATGTTCAAGGGAATGGTAAGGTCATGCTTTCTTTGTTTTTAAATGATGATGATAAATGTAAGTATGATATATTTTCATCATTTTTCGATATACTACCATTCTTGTTAGTAATTTTTGATTTTGTTTCCATTGCAGGATTGGAGTTACTTCGATGGCTACATTGGAAGCATGACTTCACTTAGTATTTTGATTTGTTTAGTAGTTAGAGTAGGTTTAGTACTAGGTTTCCTTTAGTTTTATTTCTCAATATTTCTTTGTGTAATAACGCAGTTATGAACACAAGTGGGTACACCAAGAGAACCATAATATGAATGTTGTCAGGGAAGTCCACTTTAAATATTTTTCTCTCTGCTTTTCGTTGAACATTTCTTTTCAAAAACTCAGTACCATCATGAAAATTTTAAATGGAAAGTAAAGAGATAAGTAAATTTGAACTATCAATTCAACCCTGACCCAAGGTGCCATGAGTAGGACTGCACTCATCTTAATAAGGATTTTTCTATTTTCTTTTAGTCTCTTTTATTTTTAATAATAATGCTTGGTCAAAGTAGCATCTCATGCATCACTATCTTAAGAAAAGAACTTGCTCGCACCTGATATTTTATATGATTTAGTTCTTCCTTTATTTTACAGTGAGATGCTAGTGGATCCAAAAATTGTTTCCTGAAAATTTTTCTTTTGCTATTTTGATTTTGTGTACTTCTGATTTTGAATCCCATTAATAAAATTTGATTTGGTTTGCTATGTGTTTTTTGTTTTCTTTGATTGTTTTGAATGAGTTTTCTTCTTGTCTGTCTTTTTGAATCAATATATTTATGATCAAAGAGCGATTGTCGAAGGAAACATTCATTTTAAGACTCGTTTTTTTCAAGAAAATTGAAATAGTTTAAATAGGTCTTGATTATAAGATATAGCTCAGACAATTGTTTTTTAAGTCAATTGTCACTTTCATTTTGTCCTCAAATTGTCTTTACCAGAGTATTACACCAGAGATATGGTTTAAATATTTGAGACTTATGATGATCTTTAAACTTTTTATGACGTCCATATTCTTAAGGAATCAATTTTAAGTGCGTCCCCATTCTCTACATGATTTTTTAAAGAAAATCTAAAATCTCTAAACCATGATAAAAACTTCCAGTTTTGAAAGAAAATAAATAATATGATCAACTATTCACCTGTATTGCAATTAACCTCCAGTATCAACCCACTCTCTTTGTCATCAAGAAATCTATAATTTTATTATTATTTAAAAGTGGCATAAGAGGGTTGGAAGCACTTAAGTGTGGGAAGTGTGTGTAAACCCGTCGAGGTACTGAACAGGCTCGCTGGTAGTGAGTAAATGCACACATGATACCAAGACAACTTCGTCGGGGTATTGAGCAGGCCTGATGGCAGTGAAGCAATGTTGGGTCAAGAGGTAGTAGGTATATGTTTTTAAATTAACTTTTATGGAAGTGTACATCATGTGCATACAACTATTGGATGAGATTAAAGCATTTGAGTGGGTTAAATGACATCCCTGCCGAGGCTATGGATGCCTGATGGCATTAGTGGCCTTGTCAATGGTATTGAAGTTCTTTTATAAACATCGTGACTCTTTGATTAAGACGTTATTTCAGGTTATAATCTCTTGCAAAGAAAATTCTACTGTCTGGTTATAACATTGAGCTTATCCTAATACTATATGGTCTCAGAGTGAATTTATTTCAGGGATCTTAAATCCTTTTTCAAGTCTCTTTTATTCCTGAGATGAAATCTTACCAGATCAGAGATAACTGCTTCACCCAGCAAGTCGCCATTTGTTGGGCCCCAACAACTCCCCCTAAATTTTTGCAAAATTTAAAGGTCCCCCATTAGAATCTTGATAATTATGATGAGCTACAGAATCAACCTTTTCAAATAGTTCCATACCTTAGCTTTCTTTGAGACAAACTCAAGAAATTCACTATAGTATGAGACATTCATTACAAGAGTATATGTCAAAATTTAGAAACGAGCATACAAATCTCAATTTAAACAAAAACATTAATTTTTATCAACTATTTACTTTCGTTTAAATTATGATTGTGTTCTTTCTTTTGCTCATTAGAAAGTTTAACTATTTTGAATAATGGGTTCAATACTTCATCAAATAAATCTTCGTTGGTTTCTCATTTTCATAAAATCATTTGGTGATATTAATTAATTAATTTTTTTTTTTCATTTTGCATCTCATTTCAAAATAAAAATAATTATCTATCATTTGTTTGATTTTGTAAAAAACCAAATTAATATTTTTGTCTTCTCCATTAACTTGAAGCTTCTAGAATTTTAAGATCATATTTGAAAGGAAATTATAAACAATGTTTGTTTAGAACTTATAGTTAGTTTAAATTCATTTTTGATTTTATTGTTCTAGATTTTGTTTTATTCACAATTTTTAGGTTATTAATTTATGTTTGTTTTGGTTTCACAGGTTTCTATTATCAGTCATTTGGTACGGATCTGATCATGGCTTGATTTTATTATCTAAATAAGTTCAAGATGATTGATCCAAAAATAATATTGGATTGCTGCAAATAAATTTATGAGCAACAATAGATACAACTTGGAAATGCATCAAGAATAGAGACACGATTTTGCGGGACTGATTGCAGCCAAACCATGAGGAATTTGAAGAAACGGTTGAAAACTCATCTCCCAAATGGAGCCATTTAGCTTCCCCTTAGAATTTTTCCCAAAAGAATTCACGATTTGAGAGATATTTGTGTATCTTTATGAGGAAAATTTCAGGTGGCGGAAATTATTAGTGACGCCTAGACTGTTCATTCATTGTATAAATATATGAGAAAGTCCAGAGCCATGGAGATCCAAGAAATTCAGAGAGGAGGATTTTGATCCTTTATTTTTTGTATATTATTTATTTTGTAACCTTTTCTTTTCAAATGGAGTAATGGATGGTTGAATCTTTGGGAGAATGGACAAGTATTTTCAAAGAAGAATATGAAATTCCAAGTTGCTTAATGACTTTTGTCCTGTGAGTAAAATGGTTTTATTTTCATTATAATATCTTTATATTCTTTGAATAATTGATTATGCATTGATTTAAATTAGCTTTCTTCTATTTTATCAATACATGGTTAATTGTTATCATTTATATATTATTTTTTTCAATTTTTAAGAGTCTATTATTCCAAAAAATCTTCCAAGACTACAGTATGGACATGTAATTTTGGGAATCGATATGGGAAAAAAATTCACTGTTGGATTTATACTTGTGTGAGATATTATTATGGTTGATTTAGCTTTAGCTTTGTCATCATATGGTGTTTCATATTGTTAAATATTTATATGTTGTCCATAATTTGTCGTTCCATTTTGTATGTGTGATTAATCGATCATTTGATTATTGTTGAATTTATTTCTAATGTTAAATGATGGATAATATCAATACTCATAATTGAGTTTTCTTTCGTTCTTAAATATTGATTATCTTAAGATCACATGATTTTTAATTAGTTGTCTTCCTGATGTTATTAGTTTACTCCAAATATCAAACACTTCTTTGAATTTATTCTGGAAGTACTAGTATTGTTATGTTATAGGTTTCCCTTAAAAGCAGGACAAAGAGGAGCTCAAACAACACAGAGAGATAAACTCAGTTTTGCTGATCAACAACAGGTTAATGTGTGTGTTATTTTATTAATTATTTATTAATGAAACAATGATTGCACTAACTAGCTTTTGACTGTTACTGTGTTATTGTTTTAATTATATTTTCTTAGTATTTATTAGTTTTAAATCTTTAAACATTCAAAAAACAAAAAGATTTATGTTCTTTCTTTATCTTAGTTAGAAACACTATTACGAACATTCATTTCGCAAGATTTCAAGTAAACCTTCTAAACTGTATATAGATTGTTTATAATCATTTGTATATTCACGTTTCTTTGTAATAAACATTAGTAAGTAATATATCATTTGTTAGAATCATAGCTTTAGATTAGTTTATTTCTTTTACTGTTTTTAGGACTTTAGTTGGCTAAGGGAGCCATTAAACCCGTCGGGTCAGTTCATACCAAACGGCTTGGGTTAATTAGAAAACCCCGGTCCGGATCTGACCTTCCAGTTGACAGTGTGTCATTTATGCCCGTCAATAGATCCCCCTTATCATTCTGTCATCTAAAAGCTACTGGTGAGTGGCTGCTTGATATTTTCCATGGAGGGTGAATCATGTCTAGCTCCTGTTTTCTATAGCCACTTTAATTGAATGCCCAATCCTTCCACCATAAGGATAAAAATAAAGGGGTAAAGCATGTCTTATTGTCAGATATCCTTTGATGGGGAGAAGGTAGGAAAGGGAGAGACATTGATAAAAATGGAAAAGAAGGCCATGGTGGTTAAAGACATGATCAATTTGATCCAGAGAGGAGAGAAGTTGAAGGAAGATAGGATGAAGTTGATGAAGTCCTAACATATACTATCAAAAGAATTAGAAATATCGAGTTTTATGAGAATATTTGTTTTTTTTATGGATTGCAGAGAGTGGTTTAACTCATGAGTTAATATAATATTATCAAGGATTTGTCTTCCTTCCATAGAGCTTGATTGATCTTGGGATATTAGAGAGGGAAGTAGGGTTTTGAGCCTATTAGCAATGAGTTTGGTGAGGATTTTGTAAATGAAATTTAATAGAGAAATGGGGCAGAATTTGTTGGGATCCTTCACTTTTTATTCTTTCAAAATGAGTGAAAGGAAGGTGGAGTGTAAGGAAGGAGGGACAAAGAGGAAATTTTGATATCATTTGACCACCTCCAAAATGTCATGCTTAATGATATGCCAACAATCATGAAAGAAGTTAGTAGTAAAGCCATCAGGTCCCAGAGATTAACCTTTGGGAATGTCAAGTACTACTTTCTCTACTTCTTCAATTGTTGACTCTCAAAGGAGTGCATCATTCTGCTCTTCTCAGACAAATTTTGGAATATGCTAGGTGATTTTTTTGATCACTTGTTGGTGGTCTGGCTGTGGTTCCATCATCAAACTTTTGTAATATTAAAGCGATTCTTATTGAATTTCTTCATGTTTGAGTAATTCATGGCCTTCTTATTTTTAATAGATGTTATATGTTGGACAAGAATTTTGGATGCAATTTTGAGAAATATCCTAAGGGTTGAGGAGATGTGCAGTAAAATCACATTCAGGATTGGAGTGCATAGTAAAAGTGCATTTGGCGGCACATAAGAAGATAAAGGAAGGAAACAAAGCAAGGAAATAAAGCAGGAAAATAAACATGCAGGAGAAAAGGAAGGAAAAACAACATGCAAGAGAAAAGGAAGGAAAAGGAACATTGGTTGCAACAATAAGTGTTTATAGATTTGCATGGGATTTTCTTTGGTGAATTTATGATTATTTTAACTGAATGGTTAGAAAGGTTAGTGGAGAATACTGAGAGATATCATATTGCAACACCGAGGAACTAGGCTCCTAAGTTGGTAAGACAATTGAATTTTGTAAGTAATAAGACTTCCCATGCAATTGATTTCTTGTTGAACATCATATTACGGGGTTATATTGTGGAATTTGAAGTAGATTGTACTCAGTCATATAATGTCACAGAGAGGGATTTATTTAAGGGTCCGCATGGATGGTTTATGAAAGCATTGGGTACGTGGATAAATATGTTGTTGTATGAACAATGTGTGATGACAATGGAATTTTATTGCTAAGGGACTACACGCACATAGGGGAAATGAGATATGACCAGGGTAAGGTAGGAAGGTAGGAAGGAAGGAAGGAAGAGATGAACAAGGAAGGGAGTGGTTGAGGATGAAAAGAAATGAAAAGATGGGAATATAAGAGGATGCTTAAGTGACAGATAGTGAGGTGACTGACCTCTAAGAGGAGGCCAATGAGAACGATGTATTCATCGTGGTGGTTAGTGGCAGGCCCGATGCATATACGCTGGAGTGAATTAGTACATGATCCGGGGTTTAAATGGCCCAAGTTCCTGAAGTGAGATTCTGAGTCCAATGACTAACACCATCAACATACTTGATGTGGTAAGAGAATGGAGGATTCATCTTTCAAAAAAAGGACAAAATATTAGGCCCATTGCGTGGTAGGGAGAGGTGGTTAACAAATACTGAAAACACTAGGAAAATTCAAGAAGAGACTAAGGTAGAGTGGCTACGCTTAAGGGTATAACTTCTTTAGGTATAACCCATTGAAAATGTCCTTACAGAGGGTGGCTCCTTCGGGATGAGCCATAATGTACACACCTTTTGTGAGGCAATGATGAATGATATAGGGACCTCGCCAAAGAGCTTCAAATTTTCCATGGCCTAGGGTGTCATGGGTGATATCATAGGCCAGTAATAGATCTCCTTAGGTAAAGGATCCAAGGGATACTTTATGATCAAAGAATGATTTGGACTGTTTCTTGGCGGATTCGTTGTTTTGTAGAGAGGATTGAAGATCCTCGTTGAGATATTCGAAAAATGCGAAATCATTGCTCGATGGGAGTTATATCTCGGAGGAGCTTGATTGCGGTGCATAGAGTAGGTATTTTTCATTCTATGGGGAGGATGAATTCCACCCCATGAATGAGATGGAAAAATGTGAAACCGGTGGCAGTTTTGATTGCTGTGCGATATTCCCATAAGGTCGAGAAAATCATGTGATGCCAATTGGTCTTATATTTATCTAGCATTTGATACAACATAACATTGTTTTGATGACTTTATTGACTTCTTTGACTTTCACATTGGACTGTGGGTAGTAGGGGGATGCAAAATCATGAGTAAAGCCCAGTTTGTTGGAGAGTTCAACAAAAACTTCATTCTCGAAATGTTTTATGTGGTCAAACACTAGCCGGAGGGGATCTCTGAAGCAGGAAATGATGTGATTGAAGAGAAAAAAAGTTGATGTGTCTACTATATTGTTGATGGTGGGAATGGATTTTGTCCATTTGGTAAATTAGTCGATAACAACCACAATATAATTGTACGCATTGTTGGATGGGGGGTTTCAAGTCATGAAATCAATGCTCCACTTATAGAAGGGGTTGACAATGATGAATGGATGGATAAGGGAAGGTGGTGCTTGGGCTTTGTGTGCGTATAACTGACAATTTTCACAATACTTGACTGCATGGATGCCCTCATGGAATAGGGTGGGCCAAAATTACATAGCGCAAACTATTTTCTATGAAGTGGACATGCCTAAAAGGTGACCGCCACATGCTCCACTCTGAGAATCATTGAGAAATTTATGTGCTTTCTCAATGGCGAGGCATCATTGAAGAATGGTGTAGACACCCCTCCGGTAAAACACTTCTCCTATGAGGATATATCGTGAGGCTTTGTGATATAGTAGATGACGTGTTCATGTTGGTCATTCCTTACTTGGACAAGCACTTTAAAAACTGAAACTTCAGAGGCAGGCAAGTACATGATATAATCCTTATCATAGTCTTGGGGAATAATTAAGGGTGCTTTGTTGAGTGCTTCTTTGAGAGAGGCGAACATAGCTTGAGCATGTTGGTCCTAGTGAAATGAGACATCACGTCGTAGTAAGAGAAATAAGTTGTGGGCACGAATAACATAATCAGGAAAAAATGGCATAAAAATTATATTTTCCTTAAAGGCTCTATAGTTGGTGTAGGTTCTTCGGAGGAGGAATCTGTTTGATGGCTTGGACCTTAAGGGGATCGACAGTGATACCCTCTTGGGAGACAATGAAGCCCAATAGGCGACCTGCTATGATGCAAAATATGCACTTTAGGGGGTTTAGATGGACATTGTATCGTCGACAACAATCAAAGATTATCCAAAGATCTTCTGTGTGTTGAGAGCATTGTTTAGAACGAGCGGTGAGGTCATCCAAGTATGCGAGAATGATGTGAGCCAGATAATGGAAGGCTTATGTCATAGTGCATTGGAAGGTGGCTCCAACATTTTTATAAAGGCAGGTAAGAAGAAGAGGAGAATGAATTACTCGAAGAAATTTATTCACATTGTTGTCTCCAAACACTTTGTGGACATTAGAAAACTTGTGAGGATCATCAGATGGGAAATAGGGGGCGGATATACATTCGTTGGCACATATTCGTTTCAACAGTATGTAGGAAACACATGGTGACGTGTTATTCTGCTTTTTGTTTGAAGATGATGTTTCTCCACTTTTTGATGTTTTTTCACTTATCCTAATTTAGTGCATGGATTTTAAGGCTTTACTTTAAATTTCAAAGTCACAAGTTCAATTCTAATATCAATTATTGTATAATTATAACTAATCAACCAAGATAAAATGACTGATTAATATTGAAATTTTAAAATCAAATATCCACTCCACTCCTTAATTGGTCTATCACACTTATGAAACTCCATAAAAAAATTCCCCGAAGACAACCAGTTCTTTTGTCATGTGGCTTTCTAGAGACAAACAATTCTTCCTTTCTTTCTTCATGCAACGTTTGAACTATTCTTTCTTCATGCAACTTTTGGTCATCCAAAAACGTATAAACCAAACTCAAGATAAAGCTCATATCTTCAAGTACACCATGGCTTGTATTATTTTTAGCATGTTTTGCAGAGACAACCAATTCTTTCTCATGTGGCTTTTAGTTCATCCAGACGTCCAAACTAAAGTTTAGGCGAATCTCATATCTTCAACTACACTATGTATTATGTTTTTTTTTCACATGAATAATTTGTTAGGTTTTTATCCTTTTATTTTAATTAATTTCTATTTTAAATCCAAAAAAATGTGGTGATTAAACAACAAGGAATTGATCATTTTGGCCATTTGTTAGATAATCTAAGAAAGAAACAAAGAGATACTGAGTAATGGATTGTATTTAATCACCTATTTTATTATTTTAAAATTATTTAAAAATACATATGTAAGTTTAGAAAATAGGAAACATATATTAAATAAACAAGTCAATATAAGTATAATTTTCATGATAATAATATTAAAAAAAATATTTCTCATATAAAGATATACCACTTTAATTGGTTAATTGATTTTAGTTTTTTTCGTAAATATAGAGGGAATTTTTTTTTATTATATTAATAGAGGATCCATTAAAAAATTCTCTGCTACTGGTCTACCAGTGATGAAACGAGGACAGTAGCAGAGGAATATATTGTGAGTCCAAATAGTTTGAACAATGTTTTTAAATAGACTTTGTCTTACTAGATAAACAAAGTATATATTCTTCTGAGAGCAGCTAAAAGCTAACACAAATAGATGCATGCTCTTCATTGTAAAAACAAAATCGAAAGAAAAAACATATTAACTATCCAGAAGGAGGAGGGGCTTGTGACTCCTGTGAAGGAGCAATAATTATCTGCCTATTGAGTTGCGCTACTATTGCTGAACTAGAAGGCGAAAGACAACACAACTTCATGAAGGAGGTGGAATTCATCCAACTGGAGTTGGATGATACTTTTTGCTTCTTCCTTGATTTGTAACATTGTCCCCAAAATCATCTTCAAGTGCCAATAAAGTTCTACCGTGCACCAATATTTTGAGTCCCAATCACATGAGCTTCCAATCTCAGGGACCCAATCGATAATTCGGTCATACACCTCCTTCGTTGGTGTGAAGGTGTGTTTTTTCCAAATATCTGCTTCAACCTCATTAATTTTCTCTTGAAGATGTTGAGGAATAAATTATTGGAAAGTTGATGCTGTCGTCTATGCCTCTTGTTGGACCCTAGTGGTGGGAGTCCCTTCTTCCTTGCAGTTGGAGCATGTTTATGAAGGAGAGCCTCCACCTGAAGGGTAAACTCTATTGTATCCTCTGCATGGAGCCATGTCGCTTGTTGTTGGATGAATGAACTGAAGGTGCACATCGATCCACCATAGGTTGGTGGACAACTTGCAACACTTCCTATCGTGGATAATAGCTCAAGCAAGGGATTACATGTTACCGCCACATCGAATTTTCAAAGTCCTAGGTTTTTCGAATGCCTTATCCATTTCATGGCCCTTGTTATTCATTCTATTGAGACCAAAAATATCATTGGATCGTTCCATTAGCTACTGCATACTATCTTCGTGCTTCCTTAACTGTTAAATTAAACTGATATGGTACTGGGTGTATTGAAGACCACGTGCTTGGCATATGCCACACATACCTTGCATCTTCACGTTGCCATGACAACTGGCTTCCAAAGTGTTGGAGACTGAGAAGGTGGTTGCAAATTTAAATTCATTGAGTTGGGTTGTTGGATTATTGAGAGGGGGGGTGAATCAGTAATAGAGTAATTTAATCCCTTTTAACCATATAATCCAAGGATTATATCAATGAAGCATCATCATCCAATAACTGCAGAGTAAATAAGAAATGAACAAATGAACAAACATACACATACACAATACACCAATGTTTTATGTGGAAACCCAAATCAGGAGAAAACCACTGAATTCTTTTTCTTATATGTCTTGAAGAACTACATTCATTGGAAGCACCAACTTCCTTTGTTTTCCAGCTACAACTGGAAGAAGGCTCCAACCCCCTAGTTTCTCAGGCTACAACTTGAGGGAAGCTCCAACTCCCTAATTCTCTGGCTACAACCAGAAGGAGGCTACCACCCCCTATGTTCTCCGGCTACAACTAGAAGGTGTCTACAACCACCTGTCCTTGCCCCGTCCTGCCACCCTGAAGTAGAAGTAGAATGATGGAACCACTGTCAACCTATCACTGTGAGATATACCGCTGTAAAACTGTACCAATAAATTTGAACCATGCATCAACCATGCATCAATCTATACCTCAACCTATAATCAACATGTACCATAAACAAGTGCATCAACCATGCATAGACCTGTAATCAACTTGTACCATAAATAAGTGCATCCAACCATGTACCAATCATGTGTCAACTACTCATCAACTATGAATCATCAATATGTACCAACATCATCAACTATACACCTCATGTAGGTGCCAACTCATCAACTACTTGTCTCAACCATGTACTCAACATGTACCTAAACCAAAAGCCCTCATCAATTTCATCATCCAAATCTGATTTGTAACTCTGTAATAGACCTGGTGTATATGATCACATTCCTACAAACCTTCCTTAACTTCAACAACAAGAGACTAGCATTTTCATCAAACTTTTCTTTAGTCTCACATGCCTAGTTTTGGATTAGTCAACAACCCTAACTTGAAGTAATCATAACTTTGTACCTGTAATGTATAAAGATATTAAAATGATACACAATGTTCTTCAATGTGTTTTATGCAATTCCTCCAGGTTTCACTACTTGTAACCTCTTAGAAAAGGAGTTATAGAAAAAATGGCATACCTTGCTGAATTCTGGATTATTCTAGAGAGCGACCTTGTAGAGCGTCCCCCGCATGGAATATTTGTTGAATGGATCTGAAACTATTAAAAAACAAACTACAAATTACACCCTAACCAACACATTTAGTTTCACTGAATTTTGATCTGTTATGAATAAGTTATGATGTTTTTACCCGAAACACATGTTTTTGACTAGTTTCAGGACTAGCCACAAACCCTATTTTCCATGGAGTGTAACTCCAAAAATACAATGACCTGTAAGCTGATTTTTTTACCATAGATACTTGGATATTTTTTCTCAATGGAATATCAATTTCACAGTTTGAATAATTATAGAAATTTTTTTATAGATAAAATGGTGAGATGACCTGTAAATAACATACCTTAGAAAACACCATCAAAAGAATTTAGCCTTCCTTGCATTTCAGCCTTCTTTTCTTCACCTTCCCCCAGAATTTTGGCTTAAATATCCTTGATTAACTCAGAAACCTATAGATATTCAATATTCTCAAGTGTGATTAAAATTAGAGAGTGTTGCCTCTTATTTATACTCTCCAAGTAGCTTCCTTAAAAACATCTTCTAGGTCACTTGGCGCCACTTTCCTTATTTTAGGGTTAACCCACTTCTAATTTCGCCATTAAATTTATTACTGAAATAATTTATTTTGCATTCACTTTGAATTATAATACACTCGTTACTTCACTTTATTATTTACCTTTTAAAATCTCTTAAACCACTTTGACTACTTTGACCTTTTGGGGATTCTAGATGACATATGAGGGTCCTCCAACTTCGTAAGGCCATAAATCTCAAACCGTGAGGAGTTATGTGATGTTACACATACCACTAGAAATGTAATGACATGTACTATCCATATAGAATATTATTATCTGAAAATATATCATAACTCATACCATTATCCATCAAACAAACTTGGGTCCATTACCCAAACCTTCGGTCTCCAACTTCTCATGGCCATAACTCTCTAACCGTGAGGAGTTATGTGACGTTCCACATACCACCATAAATGGAATGAGAATAATTATCCATATAGGATAGTGTACCTGAAAAATTCATTGTCATTCATCTCATTATTCCATAATTAATCATGGGTTCTCTTACTTCACAAAGCGTCTTCCCATGAGGGCTTTCACCATAAGGGGACCACTTTGGAGTTCATCGATATTTACTTCTTATCAACCATGACAAGAGAATAATGAGTCATATTTACATCAAACAATCTTGGGTCCATTACCCAAACCTTTGTGCTGCAAGGCTTTCTTCAAGGGTTGACATCAATGACAACCAACCTTAATCAACAATCTCCCCCTTTGGCATTGATGGCAACACTCTGATGCAATAATGAAATCATATCACTCATGATCCCCCTGGAACCATGCCTCTGTCCTTTGTATCTGATAAATTGCCTTTGTCCTCTACATCTGATAAATATGCTCCCCCTTTGTCATCAATGGTAAAGGTATCTTTCCATCCGGGGCTTCTCCCCCTGACTGAACTGTCCTCTTATGGTGAATCCTTGTGTACATATAAGACATATAAGATAAGCATTCAAAAAACATTAAAAAATCATTCATTTTGGAGTAGAAATAACTCCAATTCTTTGGTGAAGATATTCAAAGGCTTCCTGTGGAAGTGGTTTTGTAAATATGTTTGCCACTTGTTCTTTTGTGCCCACATACTCAACTTTGATGTTCTTTTCTGCAACCTATTCCCATAGAAAGTGATACTTGATTGGAATGTGCTTCATCTTGGAGTGCATCACCGGGTTTTTTGAGATACTGATAGCACTTGTATTATCACAATATATTGGAATGGGCTCATCATACTCAACCTGTATATCTGCCAAAGTTTTTTTCATCCAAAGAACCTGTGTACAACATGTTTCTGCCGCAATATACTCTGCCTCGGCTGTAGATAGAGATATTGATGATTGTTTCTTGCTTAGCCATGATACCAAACACTCACCTAAGTAGAATTCTACTCCATTGGTGCTTCGTCGGTCATCAATACAACCTGCCCAATCTACATTTTTGTAGGCAATAAGTGATAGATCTTTTCCTTTTGGATACCATAATCCAAACTCTTCTGTTCCTTTGAGATATCTAAAAATCCTCTTTACTGCTAATACATGTGATTCCTTTGGTGCTGCTTGAAATCATGCCACCTGTCCAACTTCTTGCATTACATATGGTCTGGATTCTATCACATATAGTAGGCTGCTAATCATTGACCTGTATTGCCTTTGATCTATAGACTTCGAATCATCATCTTTTCTCAACTTACAACTGGTTTGCATGGGAGTGATAATTGGTTTCCAATCTTCCATTCCGAACCTCTTTAGCATTTCTATGATATACTTGGTTTGAGAAATAAAAATTACTTGGTTGCTTTGAAGTATTTGAAGTCCCAGAAAGAAGGACAGTTCTCCAAGTAACGACATTTCAAATTCATTATGCATGTCTTTTTCAAATTTCTGGCTTAAACTGTCATCATCACTACAAAAAATAATATCATCAACATAAACTTTAATTAATAAAATATTACCTTGACTTACCTTGATGTAGAGGTTGTTGTCTGCACTTCCTTTTCTGAACCCTACCTGCTACAGATACTTATTCAGTCTGGAGTACCATGCTCTAGGAGCCTATTTTAGACCATACAAGGCCTTCTTTAATTTACATACATAGTTTGTGTTCTCTGACAACTGAAATCCTTCTGGTTGTTTAATGTAGACTTCTTCTTCAAGTTCCCCATTCAGAAAATCTGATTTTACATCCATCTGATATACTTTAACATTTTTGGAGCATGCATAAGCTAAACGTAAACGGATTGCTTCCATTTTGCCAACTGGGGCAAATGTCTCTTCAAAGTCGATTCCTTCAATCTGTGCATATCCTTTACATACCAATCTAGATTTGTTCCTTGTAACCTGTCCATATTCATTCAATTTATTCCCAAAAACCCATTTTGTGTCGATCACATTCTTATTCTTTGGTCTTGGAACCAATTCCCAAGTGTCATTTTTCTCTATTTGATCCAATTCTTCATCCATGGCCTTATTCCAAAATTCATCCTTACTAGCTTCTTCAAAACAGTTTGGTTCAATTGTAGATAAGAGTGCTAGGTGTGTTTGTTTTGGTGAACATATTTTTCTTCTAGTCTCAACTCCTGCATCTTTGTTTCCAATAATCTGATCTAAAGGATGATTCTTTTGTACACGTTTGCTAGATGTCTTTGGAGACACTTTCTGAACTTTCTCTTCTACTTCTGTTGGATTCTCTTCATCTTCATCTTCCTCTTCTACTTATTTTTCATCTTCTTCGAAAAGTTGTTCCATTGATTTGTTTTCTTCTTCCTTTGACTCTGGTTTGCCTATTTCATCAATTGTTACATTGATGCTTTCCACAACTTTGTTCGATCTTAGATTGTAACACTCATATGATTTCCTTGTACTTGAGTAACCAACAAGTATTCCTTTTTCCACACGAGAGTCAAACTTTCCCATTCTACCATCTTCTCTTTTGATGTAGCATTTGCTTCCAAAAACTTTGAAGTTCTTCACATTTTCTGGTCTTCCTTTCCATAGCTCGTAGAGAGTTTTATCAGGGTTGTTTCAGAGCGTTACTCTATTTTGAATGTGAACTGCTATATGCACTACTCGTGTCCAAAATATATATGTCAATTTAGAATTCATTAGCATTGTTCGAGCCATTTCTTGTATTGTCCCGTTCTTTCTTTCAACAACTCCATTCTGTTGAGGTGTCCTAGCAAAGGAGAATTGCCTTTTTATTCCATGACTGCTACAGTATTCCATAAATTCATTTGAAGTGAACTCTCCTCCATTATCAGATCTCAAACATTTGATTCTTGAATCCATCTCATTTTCAACCATTTCCTTGTAGATCTTGAAGTTTTCAAAAGCTCCTGACTTGTTCTTGAGAAAGAAAATTGCAATCATTCTTGTATAATCATCATCTAATAACATAAAGTATTTTTCACCTTTTAAGCCCTTTTTTGTAGTTGGTCTAACTAGATCAGTGTGCACAATTTCCAGTGGTCTTGTTGTTGAATATTCCTTTGATTTGAACCTGGTCTTTGTTTTCTTTCCTTGTTGACAATGCTTACATAAAGTGTTGGTTGGTTTCGTGATATGGGGCATTCATCTGACTGCTTCTCTTTTGTTGACTTTGAAAAGGTTATCAAAATGCATGTGACCCATTCTTCTATGCTATAGCCAACTTTCATCTTCCTTTCCTAGACAAAACTTTTCATTTCCAATTTCACTTAACACATATATGTTGTTTGAAGTTCTTGCAGCTGTATCGACCAATTTCATTGAACCTTCTTTTCTTATCTCACACTTTTCTAAATCGAAAGTTATTTTATGACCTTGGTCACACATTTGACTCACACTTAGAAGATTATGTTTCATATCTTCTACTACTAGAACATTTTGTGCCTTTTCATTCTTGTTCCCAATTTAGACTGTGCCTTCTCCAATGATTTTGGATGAATTATCATTTCCGAAGGAGACTGATCCATTTTTTTCTTTTCGTAATGTAAGAAATTTGTCTTAATCACCTGTCATGTGTTTTGAAAATCCCCTGTCAACATACCAACCATGTTTCTTCTGCTTATCTTGTAGAGAGACTGCAAATTCTTCATTGTTATACTGATCTTTCTTTCTTATCCATGTCATTTTCTGAGGTTCTTGTCTGTGACTGTTGTTATTTTGTTGAGGTTTTTTAGGAGGGACTATCATTCTGCAATCCTTGGCCATGTGTCCAAAATTGTTACATTTGTAACATTCCACTTCAGTGCTCAAAGATTCAAACTTGTTGTAACTTCTTCTTTGTGTGTCACCAGGTCTCCTTGAATAATCCCTTTGTGTATCACTCTCAAAGTTGTTACTGTTCCTGTTGTTAGCTCCACAATTCACATCTTTATGTCCAAAATTATTACATGCATAACATAAACCAAAAAATATAGTTTGATACCTGAGATTTGAAGATATTTTGAAAGGAGTTGCTCTTATGAATCCTTCTTCTTCTTGAGGCCTATCTGTCTGTTGTTGATTCTGAAATTTGAATCTTCTTGGTGGAGGAGTGTCCCTGTAATCTTCCTTGTATATATTCCTATCCTCTTTGATTGTTTCTGCATAGCTCTTTGGATTTGTTTCTTGCTTTGTTGTTTTGGATCTTGATCCCTTTTCTGTCTAATTGTATCCAAGTTTGGACTTGTCAAGATGAGATTTTTTATCGCTGATAATATCATCCAGAACTTTTGAGCTATTTTGCATATTTTTCTTTTTAATATCCTTTCTAAGTGTGACAACCTCTACTTCCAAGTTTCCAATGATATTGTCCTTTTCTTTGAGTGCTTCTTCAATTCTTTTATCTTATTCTATTTGAACCTTCCATTTTGTAATCATTTGTTCTAGTTCTTGAGTGTCCTTTTTCTTGTCTAGCTTTGCTTGTAGTTTCTTGTTTTTATTCTTTTCTCTTCTGATAACTTCTATGGCACACATTAGTTCTTCTCGATATTTGACTTTTGCCTCTTCAATTTCTTCTTCGACTTCTTCACATTCTTCTTCGGCTTCTTCATATTCCACTTCGGAGTCTTCTTTGTCAGAGTCTTTTATTGCCATGAATAGAACTCTTGCTGTCTCATTGTCACTGAATTCATCTTCATATGATGATGAGATGTCTTCTTTGGTGTATAAGATTTTCTTGAAAAATTTCTTTGTAGTTATTTTGCCTTTATATGTGTGTTTTCCTTTTGAGTAACCTTCATCATTTCTCTTTTTCTTATGAGGACATTTGTTAGCAAAATGACCAATACCATTACAATTAAAACAAATTAAAGGGAGCTTACCTCTATACCTACCGTTGGTTCCCTTGTTCAGTCTTTTGACGAATTTGGCCACTTCTTCATCATCTTCTGAGGCATCACTGCTGCTGCTATATTCTTCTTGTTCCTTTTTCTTTTTCTTTGATCTTTTGGATGCCTTGAAGGCTGCTTCTTTTACATCTGGATTTTTCTTCTCAATTCTCATTTCATATGCTGTGAAGATTCCATGTAGTTCGTCCATGTTTATTGAGTCCATATCCGATCTTTCTTCTAGTGCCAATATCTTAGGGTTGAATCTCATAGGAAGAGATCTTAGTATCTTTTGAACAATTACAGATTCTTCAATTTCTTCTCCCAATCCTATGATTGCATTCACTGTTTCATCGACTCGTAAGAAGTAGGCTGTGATATATTTATCTTCCTTCATTTTTAGTTGTTCGAATTGACCTTTGTAAGTCTGAAGCTTTGCTGCTTTGACTTTTGTATCTCTTTCATAAATATTTTGAAGCTTGTCCCAAATCTCTTTAGCGGACTTACAGTGTGAAACTTTGGTGAATACTGTATCAGTGAGACCATTCAAAAGTGCATTTGTGGTTTTGGAATTATTCTCACTAAGTTTTACTGCTTTGTCATTTGTTGGTGGAACTACTGGTGCTGTGTATCCATCTACAATTGATTGCCAAACTTGAATCCCCGTGCCTGTATATATGTCCTCATCCTTATGCTCCAAAAAACATACTTCTGTCCATCGAACTGTGGTATTCCATTTTTATATGAGTTGGTAATCTCCATGATCTACCTTTCAGTGGTTAAACTGATTTTTGAAGGAACCTGCTCTGATACCAATTGTTGGATTACTAAGAGGGGGGGTGAATCAATAATAGAGAAATTTAATCATTTTTAACCATATAATCCAAGTGTTATATCAATGAAGCATTATCATCCAATAATTGCAGAGTAAATAAGCAATGAAAAAATGAACAAACATACACATACACAGTACACTAGTGTTTTACATGGAAACCCAAATCGAGAGAAAACCACGTAATTCTTTTTCTTATATGTCTTGAAGAATTACATTCATTGGAAGGACCAACTTCCTTTGTTTTCTAGTTGCAATTGGAAGGAGGCTCCAACCCCCTAGTTTCTCAGGCTACAACCTAAGGGAAGCTCCAACTCCCCAATTCTCTGGCTATAACCAGAAGGAGGCTACAACCCCCTACATTCTCCAGCTACAACCAGAAGGTGGCTACAACCACATGTCCTTGCCCCGTCCTGCCACCCTGAAGTAGAAGTAGAATGATGGAACCAATGTTGACCTGTCACTGTGAGATATACAACTGTAAACTTGTACCAATAAATCTGAACCATGCATCAACCATGAATCAACCTGTACCTCAACCTATAATCAACCTGTACCATAAACAAGTGCATCAACCATGCACCAACCTATACCAAATAACCTGTAATCAACCTGTACCTCAACCTATAATCAACCTGTACCATAAACAAGTGCATAAACCATGCACCAACCTATACCAAATAACCTGTAATCAACCTGTACCATAAACAAGTGCATCCAACCATGTACCAAGTATGTACCAATCATGTGTCAACTACGCATCAACTACGACTCATCAATTTCAACCAACATCATCAACTATACACCTCATGTATGTGCCAACTCATCAACTACTTGTCTCAACCATGTACTCAACATGTACCTCAACCAAAACCCCTAATCAATTTCATCATCCAAATATGATTTGTAGCTCTATAATAGAACTAGTGTATATGATCACATTCTTGCAAACCTTCCTTAACTTCAACAACAAGAGACTAGCATTTTCATCAAACATTTATTTAGTCTCACATGCTTAGTTTTGGATTAGTCAACAACCCTAACTTGAAGTAATCATAACTTTGTACCTGTATTGTATAAATATATGAAACTGATACACAATGTTCTTCAGTGTGTTTTATGGAATTCCTCTAGGTTTCACTACTTGGAACCTCTGAGAAAAGGAGTTATAGAAAAAATGGCATACCTTGTTGAATTTTCAATTATTCAAGAGAGCGACCTTGTAGAGCGTGCCCCGCATGGAATATTTGTTGAATTGATTTGAAACTGTTACAAAGAATACTACAAAATGTACCCTAACCAACACATTTTTTTTCACTGAATTGGGATCTTTTATGAAGAAGTTATGGCATTTTTACCTGAAACACCTGTTTTTGACTAGTTTCAGGACTAGCCACAAACCCTATTTTCCACGGAGTGTAACTCCAAAAATACAATGACCCACAAGATGAATTTTTTACCACAGATACTTGGACATGTTTTCTCAATGGAATAGAAATTTCATGATTTGAATAATTACAGAAAATTGTTTATAGAGAAAATGGTGAGATGACCTGTAAATAACATACCTTAGAATGCACCATCAAAAGAATTTTTCCTTCCTTGCATTTCGGCCTTCTTTTCTTCACCTTCCATTAGAATTTTGGCTTAGATATCCTTGGTTACCTCAGACACCTATAGATATTCAATATGCTCAAGTGTGGTTAAAATGGGAGAGCCTTGCCTCTTATTTATAATCTCCAAGTAGCTTCCTTAAAAACATCTTCTAGGTCACTAGGCCCCACTTTCCTTATTTTAGGGTTAACCCACTTCT
>ML776945.1:42840-53894 GCA_009831015.1 Picea engelmannii
TTAAACCACTTTGACTACTTTGACCTTTTGGGGCTTCTAGATGACATATGAGGGTCCTCCAACTTTGTAAGGCCATAACTCTCAAACCGTGAGGAGTTATGTGACGTTCCACATACCACCAGAAATGGAATGACATGTACTATTCATATAGAATAATATTATCTAAAAATATATCATAACTTGTACCATTATCCATCAAACAAACTTGTGTCCATTACGCAAACCCGGGGTCTTCCACTTCTCATGGCCATAACTCTCTAACCATGAGGAGTTATGTGACGTTCCACATACCGCCGGAAATGGAATGTCAAGTACTATAAATATAGGATAGTTTACCTGAAAAATTCATTATGCTTCATATCATTATTCCACAATTAAGCATGGGTTCTCTTGCTCCGCAAATTGTCTTCCCGTGGGGGCTTTCACCATTAGGGGACCACTTTGGAGATCATCCATATTTACTTCTTATCAACCATGACAAGACAATAATGAGTAATCTTTACATCAAACAATATTGGGTCCATTACCCAAACCTTTGTGCTGCAGATCTTTCTTCAAGGGTTGACATCAATGACAACCAACCTTAATCAACAAAGGCTAGTCCCAAGTGAAATGACATCAAACCCATTATTAAAGTCAAGACACCTGGACTGAGCTGGGTATTTATTTAAAGGCTTTCCCACATGGTGATGACATGTGTGCTGGAGAAATTCATTGACATTTCTACCTCCGTGTCTGCATGTCTTATGTTCTCATCCCAAGATGATCCTCTCTTCCCTATCATCCCATCTAGGGGCGAAAAATTCCTTATGGCGAGGGTAGAGAACTAAGAAATGAAAGCGTTAGGATGTTGGAAATACTAAGTTTGGTCCCATTGGTTTTAGGGTCCTTGGATTCCTCCATCATCTAGGTTATCCACATGTTTTTTTGCAAAGCATTTGACATGAGATGGAATGAGAGTCAGGATATGTTGTAGGATACGAATTGTTCTTTCTAGCGAGAGAGAAAGATGCCATATTTTTGAGAGTTTGTGGAGGGGAGAAACCTGATAAAGGTGGGATAACATATGATGATCAGTTGAGAGTCACCCTCCATGATGATCTTTTTGTATTGTTCCCTGATGGCTATATGAAGACCTTCTTCTATATCTTTGATCTCCGTTGCATTATTGTTGTCCAGACCCATATTTATAGCGTAGGTTATAATAATGTGACCCTTTTCATATGTGAATAAGACTCCATAGCCTATTTCTCCTAGGTTTACCTTACAAGTGCCATCAAAATTTAATTTGAGAAATCCCTGTGGGGGAGGAGCTCAACTGGATGGAGAAAATTATGGATTTGGTATGGCTTTTGGGATGAATCTTACTTTTCTTGGATCGAGGTTGAGGGATGCCAAGATGCCTCTTTCATGCATTGAGTTGTTCTAATATTGATTTGATCAAGGTTGAATCAAGACTGTTTCTTGAATTTATTTGGTTATTTGGGTCCAAACCAAGTTGGGATTTAACAGATCCTCTTTGAAGATCCTTTTATTCCTTTCTTTCTAGATTTCCCAAAGTGTGAACTCTAGAATTTGTTGTCAGGCTCTATTTACGATTGGGTTCTGAGTGATGTCTGGAGGCCATGTGTCAATGTTATGCTATATAATGTGACGGTCCTTTCTGGAGTGTTTGAAGATTGAGGCCCCTTGGTCCCATAGTGCTTGATAAAAAGGGAATGAATTGAAGAGATGCTTAATTTTTTGGGGTTGATCCTTACAATGGGGACACCTGGAAGGACCGAGGAATACTTTTTTGAGGAGATTGTCCCATGTTAGGGTTCTACCTTGTGGGAGAAGCCACAATAAGGTGGATATTTTGGAAAAACATTTTGGAGCCATATTCTCTCCCAAATTTCCCATTTTGGAGTATACTAGTGGCCATCGACGTAATTATAAGTTTCATTGATTGTGAAGTCCCCACTTGTTGTATTTCCCCATCTCAAACAATCCATTTGTTGAGTGATTCATATTTTCCTTATGTTTAGGTCCTTCAAACAATGTTGAAGTTTATCTGGGTCCAAAGCATCATGCCTGTAAGTGGTAAGCATCCATATTTTACATTAAGGGTGTTGCTCTATCGGGTGCCAGTAATGAGCTACCAGAGATAGGATGTGAGAAGTTATATACATGCTTAAATCTTGGAGCTCAACATTGTTTTCCCATTTGGTTTGTTTTTTCAATGCGTCATCCTAGAAGAGGTATTTTTGACCATTTGTTATTTTCAAAAAACAATGGTTTTGAATGAGCTCTTTCTTTTGGCAGGTTATGTTCTAGATATTTGAGCCAGGACGCTTATTTCCAATTCTAATGAGTTGAGTATCTGGAATAGCTTGATTTTATTGTTTCTTCCAAAGGATTTCTCATTACGAATTGGGGTTATTGATCCATTTCTACTAGAGTGTTTCTCCCATATCTTTACCTTGGATCTTAGGATCTTAGAGGCCTAGACCTCCTTTTAGTTTTGGAATGCATATTTTTGCTTGAGACATGAGATCCCATTTTCAACACTCCTTGTTTCCATCCCATAGGAAGGTATGTTGTATGTTTCTAATCACTTTTAAGATATACTTGGGGGTTTCTAGGGAAAACAAAAGGTACATAGGCATGGCTTGTAGGAATTATTTGACCAAGACTAATATTCCATGCAGGTTAAGAGATCAAAAGGTCCAACATTCCAATTTATTAGTCATTCTGGATAGGAGATCCTCCTAAGAAACCTTCTTTAGAGAGTTTTCCACCAAAGGAGTTGCGAGGTATTTTGAGGGGAGTACATTGATTTGATAGCCCAAAATCCTGGCTAGGTTAGCTTGAATAATAATAGGAGTATCAAAAACAAATATTTGATATTTATCTTGGTTGATGGAGGTTCCAGAGGCTTCCATGAAATACGACATAACCTATTTTATGTCTTGAGATTCTTGCACTATCGGGATCCCCATTAGCATTCTGTCATCTAAAAAATATTGGTGAGTGGCTTCCTGATATTTTCCATGGAGGTTTAATCCTATCCAACTCATGTTTTCTATAGCCACTTTAATTGAATGCCCAATCCTTCCACCATAAGGATAAAAGTGAAGGGGTAAATCATGTCTTCTTGTCAGATATCCTCTGATGGGGAGAAGGTAGGAAAGGGAGAGACATTGATAGAAATGGGAAAGAAGGCCAAGGTGGTTAAATACATGATCAATTTGATCCAGAGAGGAGAGAAGCCAAAGTAAGAGAGGATGAATTTGATGAAGTCCCAACATATACTATCAAAAGATTTAGACATATCGAGTTTTATGAGAATATTTGGTTTTCTTATGGATTGCAGAGAGTGGCTTAACTCATGAGTTAATATAATATTATCAAGGATTTGTCTTCCTTCCATAGAACTTGCTTGTTCTTGGGATATTAGAGAGGGAAGTAGGGTTTTGAGCCTATTAGAAATGAGTTTGGTGAGGATTTTGTAAATGAAATTTAATAGAGAAATGGGGCAGAATTTGTTGGGATCCTTCACTTTTTCTTCTTTCAGAATGAGTGAAAGGAAGGTGGAGTTTAAGGAAGGAGGGACAAAGAGGAAATTTTGATATCATTTGACCACCTACAAAATGTCATGCTTAATGATAGGCCAACAATCATGAAATAAGTTAGTAGTAAAGCCATCAGGTCCCAGAGATTAACCTTTGGGAATGTCAAGTACTACTTTCTCTACTTCTTAAATTGTTGACTCTCAAAGGAGTGCATCATTCTTCTCTTCTTGGACAAATTTTGGAATATGCTAGGTGATTTTTCTGATCACTGGTTGGTGGTCTGGCTGTGGTTCCATCATCAAACTTTTGTAATATTAAAGCGATTATTATTGAATTTCTTCATGTTTGAGTAATTCATGGCCTTCTTATTTTTAATAGATGTTATATGTTGGACAAGAATTTTGGATGCAATTTTGAGAAATATCCTAAGGGTTGAGGAGATGTGCAGTAAAATCACATTCAGGATTGGAGTGCATAGTAAAAGTGCATTTGGCGGCACATAAGAAGATAAATGAAGGAAACAAAGAAAGGAAATAAAGCAAGGAGATAAAGGAGGAAAATAAACATGCAGGAGAAAAGGAAGGAAAAACAACATGCAGGAGAAAAGGAAGGAAAAGGAACATTGGTTGCAACAATAAGTGTTTAGAGCTTTGCATGGGATTTTCTTTGGTGAATTTATGATTATTTTAACTGAATGGTTAGAAAGGTTAGTGGAGAATACTTAGAGATATCATATTGCAGCACCGAGGAACTAGGCTCCTAAGTTGGTAAGACAATTGAATTTTGTAAGTAATAAGACTTCCCACACAATTGATTTCTTGTTGAACATCATATTACGGGGTTATATTGTGGAATTTGAAGTAGATTATACTCAGCCATATAATGTCACAGAGATGGATTTATTTAAGGGTCCACATGGATGGTTTATGAAAGCATTGGGTACGTGGATAAATATGTTGTTGTATGAACAATGTGTGATGACAATGGAATTTTATTGTTAAGGGACTATACGCACATAGGGGAAATGAGATATGACCAGGGTAAGTTAGGAAGGTAGGAAGGAAGGAAGGAAGAGATTAAAAAGGAAGGGAGTGGTTGAGGATGCAAAGAAACAGAGAGATGGGAATCTAAGAGGATGCTTAAGTGATAGATAGGGAGGTGACTGACCTCTAAGAGGAGGCCAATGAGAACGACGTATTCATTGTGGTGGTTTGTGGTAGGCCTGATGCATATATGCTGGAGTGAATTAGTACATGATCCGGGGTTTAAATGGCCCAAGTTCCTGAAGTGAGATTCCGAGTCCAATGACTAACACCATCAACATACCTGATGTGGTAAGAGAATGGAGGATTCATCTTTCAAAAAAAGGACAAAATATTAGGCCCATTGCGTGGTAGGGAGAGGTGGTTAACAAATACTAAAAACACTAGGAAAATGCAAGAAGAGACTAAGGTAGAGTGGCTATGCTTAATGGTATAACTTCTTCAGGTATAACCCATTGAAAAGGTCCTTACAGAGGGTGGCTCCTTCAAGATGAGCCATAATGTACACGCTTTTTGTGAGGTAATGATGAATGATATAGGGACCTCGCCAAAGAGCTTCAAATTTTCCATGGCCTAGGGTGTCATGGGTGATATCATAGGCTAGTAATAGATCTCCTTAGATAAAGGATCCAAGGGATACTTGATGATCAAAGAATGACTTGGACCATTTCTTGGCTGATTCATTGTTTTGTAGAGAGGATTGAAGATCCTCGTTGAGATATTCGAAAAATGCGAAATCATTGCTCGATGGGAGTTATATCTCAGAGGGGCTTGATTGCGGTGCATAGAGTAGGTATTTTTCATTCTATGGGGAGTTAATATCATATTATCAAGTATTTTTCTGCCTTCCATAGAGTGTGATTGTTCTTGGGATATTAGAGAGGGATGTAGGGTTTTGAGCCTATTAACAATGAGTTTGGTGAGGATTTTGTAAATGAAATTTCATAGATAAATAGGGCGGAATTTATTGGTATCCTCCACTTTTTCCTCTTTCTGAATGAGTGCAAGGAAGGTGGATTTTAAGGCAGGAAGGACAAAGAGGAAATCTTGATATTCTTTGACCACCTCCAGAATGTCCTACTTAATGATAGGCCAACAAGCATGAACGAAGTTAGTAGTAAAGCCATCATGTCCCAAATATTAACCTTTGGGAATGTCAAGTACTACTTTCTCTACTTCTTCAATCATGAACTCTCAAAGGAGTCCATCATTCTGCTCTTCTGTGACGAATTTTGGAATATGCTAGGTGATTTTTTGATCAGTTGTTGGTGGTGTGGCTGTGGTTCCATCATCAAATGTTTGCAATATTAAACTGATTCTGATTGAATTTCCTCATGTTTGAGTAATTCATGGCCTTATTATTTTTTTATAGATGTTATATGTTGGACAAGAATTTTGGATGCAATTTTGAGAAATATCTTAAGGCTTGAGGAGATGCGTAGTAAAATCACATTCAGGATTGGAGTGCCTAGTAAAAATGCATTTGGCAGCACATAAGAAGATAAAGTAAGGAAACAAATAAAGGATATAAAGTAGGAAACTAAACATGTAGGAGAAAAGGAAGGAAAATAAACATGAAAGAGAAAAGGAAGGAAAAACAACATGCAAGCGTGAAGGCAGGAAAAACATGCACAAACTATGTGTTTTCACGAGTTGTAATGAGTCATAATGAGTTGTCATAGGGTTTTGGGAAAATCTAACTTAGGGTTTTGAGAAATAAAATATATGTATAAATATGTAATGGGTTGGGAAAAATAGGCTACTGAGAGAATAGGCTAAGAATGAGAGAGAGTCTATGTATGAAGGTTTAGGGGAGAGTTTGGAAGAGAAAGGCTTTCACTACAGAGTGTCTAGGAAGAACGGGGAATGATTTCATGATGTATATATTGTAGTGCAGTGCACATGCCTAAGAGGATTGCATGAATAATAATAAAGAAGGAAAGCGTTGTGGACATAGCCCAAGGATTGGATGAACCAAATTAAATTTTGTGTCTGAATGTGTCTTTTTAGGTGATTGTTCATGGATGTTTGTTTATGAATGATTATATATAGCTCCGAGTGATGTAAAATAATCATAAATGTTCCAGTGAATGGTCTATGTCACATTTGCGTTATAATGGTGTTGTATAATTGATTTTACCAATTAATTAAGGGATAAGAGAGACAAAATATTGCACACAGGGTATATAAGTATCAATGAACATGTTGATGACCGCACATCCCCTCATCCCTGTAGAAAATTGGTTCCTATAGTCCTAGTAGATACCTCAAGTGAGACTTCACTTGCATGCAGGTGATGTTGAAAGGGCCAACATCTGAAGGGTTTTATTGGTTAGATAACTTGAACCTAGGGTCTTAAGACAACACACAAGGAAATGTTTTTGTTACCGAGACCCAGAATCTGTGGTTGAGGGAATGTTTTGGAAGTCAACTAAAAAATAGATTGTTGAATGGATGGAAAGGAATGACTGAGAATTTACCCGAGGAGAGAATAGAAACCCTTAGATGAGAGATGAACAATGGTTGCAACAATATGTATTTACAGATTTGCATGAGATTTTATTTGGTGAATTTATGATTATTTTAACTGAATGGTTAGGAAGGTTAGTGGAGAATACAAAGAGATATCCTATTGCAACACTGAGGAACTGGACTCCTAAGTTGGTAAGGCAATTGAAATTTGTAAGTAATAAGACTTCCTGCACAATTGATTTCTAGTTGAACATCATATTAGGGGGTTATATTATGGAATTTGAAGTAGATTGTACTCAATCATATAATATCGCAGAGAGGGATTTCTTTAAGGGTCCGAATGGAAGGTTTATGAAAGCATTGGGTACCCGGATAAATATGTTGATGTGCAAAAAATGTGTGATGACAATGGAATTTTATTGCTAAGGACTACACGCACATAGGGTAAATGAAATATGACCAGGGTAAGGCATGAAGGTAGGAAGGAAGGAAGAAAGAGATGAAAAAGGAAGGGAGGGGTTGAGGATGTAGAGAAACGAAGAGTTGGGAATCTAAGAGGATGCTTAGGTGATAGATAGGGAGGTGACTGACCTCTAAGAGGAGGCCAATGAAAATGATGTATTCATCTTGGTTGTTAGTGGTAGGCCCGAGGCATATACGCTAGAGTGAATTAGCACATAATCCGGGGTATAAATGGCCCAAGTTCTTGAAGCGAGATTCTGAGTCCAATGGTTGACACCATCAACATACCCAATGCGGTAAGAAAATGGAGGATTCATCTGTCAAAACAAGGACAAATGATTAGGTCCGTGGCATGGTAGGGAAAGGTGGTTAACAAAGACTGAAAACACTAGGAAAATGCAATAAGAGACTAAGGTAGAGTGGCTATGCTTAAGGGTATAACTTCTTCAGGTATAATCCATTGATAGGGTCCTTGAGTGTGGCTCCTTCAGGATGAGCCATAATGTAGGCGCCTTTGGTGAGGCAATGATGGATGATATAGGGAAATCGCCAAAGAGCTTCAAAGTTTCCATGGCCTAGGGTATCATGGGTGATATCGTAGGCTAGTAATAGATCTCCTTAGGTAAAGGATCGAAGGGATACTTGACAATCAAAGAATGACTTGGACCATTTCTTGGTGGATTCGTTGTTTTGTAGAGAGGATTGACAATCCTCGTTGAGAGATTAAAAAATGAGAAATCATTGCTCGATGGGAGTTATATTTGGGAGGATCTTGATTGTAGTGCATACAGTGGGTATTTTTCATTCTATGGGGAGGATGAATTCCACCCCATGAACAATATGGAATGGTGTGAAATCGATGGCAATTTTGACTGTTGTGCAATATGCCCACAAGGACGATAAAATCATGTGATGTCAATTGTTCTTATGTTTATCTATCATTCGATACAACATAACATTTTTTTGATGACTTTATTGACTGTTTTGACTTTCCCATTGGACTGTGGGTAGTAGGGGGATGTAAAATCGTGAGTAAAGCCCAGTTTGTTGGAGAGTTCAACAAAAACTTCATTGTCAAAATCTTTTATGTGGTCAGACACTAGCTGGAGGGGAAATATGAAACGAGAAATGATGTGATTGAAGAGAAAACAATTTGATGTGTTTACTTTATTGTTGAAGGTGCGCATATATTATGTCCATTTGGTAAAGTAGTCGATAACAACCATAATATACTTGTACACATTTCTGGATGGGGGTTTGCAAGTCATGAAATCAACGCCCCACTTATAGAAGGGGCTGACAGTGATGACTGGATGGCGAAGGGAAGGTGGTGCTCGGGATTTGTGTGCGTATAACTAACACTTGTCACAATAATTGATTACATGGATGCAATCATGGAATAGGGTGGGCCAAAATTACCCATCACAAACTATTTTCTATGCAGTGGACATACCTGAAAGGTGACCGCCACATGCTCCATTGTGACAATGATTGAGCACTTTATCTTCTTCGTCAGTGGTGAGGCATCATCGTAGAATGGTGTCGACACCCCTCCGATATAACACTTCTCCTATGAGGAGATATTGTGAGGCTTTGTGACAGATTCAATGATGGTCATATCGAGAGAGGTGAGGGATGAATTTTTGTGTTTAAAGATATATAAGGATATCTCCATACCATGGGTCATTGGATGAAATGAGGAATGAATGTTCATTCAAGAAGTTTTCATTGACAGGGGCATCAGATGTGTTGGATAGTAAATTGACCATGAGTTATGCTAAGACGAGGGGTTTTTTGCTTTTGGGAGTAGTGAACTCTAGATCATATTCTTGGAGGATGATGATCTAGTGGGCGAATTTGACATTGATATGGCGGTGATTGAGAAAATAGAGCATAGGGTTGGAATCAACCACTACCACGGTAGTTCGAACCAGGATGTAGTGACCCAACTTCTAAAATGCGAGGACAAAAATGAGGGAAAGAGTTTCCTCATTATTGTATTTGATAGAGATCCCTAAGAGATTTTTGCTAATATAGTAGATGACGTGTTCATGTTGGTCATTACTTACTTGGAATGTAGCTTGAGAATGTTGGTCCCAATGAAATGGGACATCACGTCTTAGTAAGAGAAAGAAGTCGTCGACACAAATAACATAATCAGGAAAAAATGATGTAAAAAATGATGTTTTCCTTGGAGGCTCTATAATTGGTGTAGGCTCTTCGAAGGAGGAATCTCTTTGATGGCTTGGACCTTAAGGGGGTTGAAGGTGGTACCCTATTGGGAGACAATGAATCCCAATAGGAAACCTGCTATGATGCAAAATACACACTTAAGGGGGTTTAGATGGGCATTGTATCGTCGACAACAATCAAACATGATCTGAAGATCTTAAATGTGTTGGGAGCATTGTTTAGAATGAGCGGTGAGGTAATCCAAGTATGCGAGAATGATGTGAGCCAGATAATGGAAGGCTTATGTCATGGTGTGTTGGAAGGTGGCTCCAACATTTTTATGAAGTCATGCAAGCAGAAGAGGAGAATGAATTACCCGAAGTAATTTAGTCACATTGTTTTCTCCAAACAATTTGTGGACATTAGAAAACTTGAGAGGATCATCAGATGAGAAATAGGGGGCGTATATACAGTCGTTGGCACATATTCATTCCAATAGTATGTAGGAAACACATGGTGACATGCTATTCTGCTTTCTGTTTGAAGATGATGTTGCTCCACCTTTTGATGTTGTTTCACTTTTCTTGGTTTAGTTCTCAGATTTTAAGGCTTTACTTTAACTTTCAAAGTCACAAGTTCAATTCTAATATCATTTATTGTATAATTATAACTAATCAACGAAGGTAAAATGATCGATTAATATTGGAACTTTAAAATCAACTATCCGCTCCACTCCTTAATTGGTCTATCACACTTATGAAACTCCACAACAAATTCCTTAGAGACAACCAATTCTTTTGTCATGTGGCTTTCTGGAGACAATCGATTCTTCCTTTCTTTCTTCATGCAACTTTTGAACCGTTCTTTCTTCATGCAACTTTTTTTCATCCAAAAACGTATAAACCAAACTCAAGATAAATCTCATATCTTCAAGTACACCATGGCTTGTATTATTTTTAACATGTTTTGCAGAGACAACTAGTTCTTTCTCATGCAACTTTCAGTTCATCTAGACGTCCAAACTAAAGTCTAAGTGAATCTCATATATTCAACTACACTATGTCTTGTGTTTTTTTTCACATGAATAGTTTGTTAGGTTTTTATCCTTTTATTTTAAATAAAGTTCTATTTTAAAGCCAAAAAAAGTGGTGATTATTTTGGCCATTTGTTAGACAATCTAAGAAAGAAACAAAGAGATACCGGGTAATGGATTGTATTTTATTATTTTAAAATTATTTAAAAATATATATGTAAGTTTAGAAAATAGGAAAAAACTACATATTGACTAAACAAAATATTAAATAAACAAGTCAATATAAGTATAATTTTCATGATAATAATATTAAAAAAA
>ML776945.1:83260-94703 GCA_009831015.1 Picea engelmannii
CTTCTTTTACCTTTTGAACTTCCTTCCTTAATTCAACTTGGTCTTCAGGAATGAGGTCTTCATTTATAAATATTCCCGACCCTTTTAAGCTCAGAGATTTACTAAGTATGCTATATTTATGGTCATTACAACTTACTTTGACATGGATCAACCTATCTTTGTGATCAATTGTTTTTCCTAGCCTCTTTTCTTCTATGAGGTAAGTTGTATCAATTTGTGATTTATTTTTTAATTCTTCTTTTACTATTGCTAGTGTATCCTCCTCTTGTTGTTCTTTTATACCAAAAATTATGAGGTTCAAGGATATTTTGTTATGCTCATGGTCCAATTCGATTAGCTTATTAATTTCCTCTTTGATGGGTTTGATATATAATTTGTTTTCCATATTACTGAGAGTCAAGTTGTTGGTTAGTTTTTCTTCTAGCTCTTTAATCCTATCTCTCAGGTTGTGATTTTCTTCAACCCCTCCTTCTTGGGTTGATTGTTTATGTTTTTCCATTTCTTGAATTCTATCCTTCATTGTTTTCAATTCACTCTTGAACCCTAAGAATCTATCCTCTATTTGAGTTTGAATGGTATCTTTGATTTTTTATCAATCATTGCCTCTAGCTCTATTTTGAGTTTTACGTCTCTTTCTTCACTCTTTTTTTCTAATGTTTCTAACTCTAATTGGATTTTGGCATATCTCTCATCTCTTTTTTTTTTCTACTGATTCCATATAATCGTAAAGGATCTCTAGGGTGATTTTGGGGGGCCTCCCCTTGTTAGGGTGAGTTTTTGGAATAGGTGGTGGAGTGCTCATATTGAAAAGAAGAGAAAAAAGATGTAACAATTATTATTAWGGATTGACTTTATCTCTCAAATCAACTTTTACTTYTGAAACWTAAAATAAAWAAWTAAATAAAATATATTTAAATCTCTTTACSTAAAATTAAAATTGAATCAAAGTAAAAAKTGACTCACCTCATTTCARATGTCCAAATGCTCAACCCTTTGAAGAAGMCAAAAAATAAYTTATGAAGAYSRYARMGAAGTCCAGAGAAACTACAGAGATTATTCTGGGTAAAAAATGTAAAAACTACAAAGATTATTCCCGTTCAAAACCCTAGATATATAATCTTAGAAATAAAATATCTCCTAAAAAATAAATAAACAAATAAGTATTATTCTTGTTCAAAACCCTAGATATATAATCTTAGAAATAAAATATCTCTTTAAAAAAGTCAAAATATTATTGGCATTGAAAACCCTAGATATATAATCTTAGAAAAAAAGAAAAAAAAGAAAAAGAGAAGTATCATTCCCGTTCAAAACCACAGAGATATAATCCGCGGAGAAATATTAATTTCAAAACCGCAGAGAATTAATTGGTTAATTGATTTTAGTTTTTTTTTTTTTTTAATCCGTAAATTTAGAGGGCAATTTTTTTTATTCTATTAATAGAGAATCCATTAAAAAATTCTCTACTACTGGTCTACCATTGGGGAAACGAGGCCAGTAGAAGAGGAATAACTTGTGAGTCCAAATATTTTGAACAATGTTTTAAAACAAACTTTGGCTTACTAGATAAACAAAGTATATATTCTTCTGAGAGTAGCTAAAAGCTAACACAAAGAGATGCATGCTCTTCATTGTAAAAATAATTGAAAGAAAAAACATATTAACTATCTAGAAGGAGAAGGGGCATGCGACTCCCGTGGAGGAGAAATAAATGTCTTCCTATTGAACTGCGCTACTATTGCTGAACTAGAAGGCGAAATACAACATGACTTTGCGAAGGAGGTGGAATTCATCCAACTGGAGTTGGATGATACTTTGTGCTTCTTCCCTGGTTTGTAACTTTTTCCCCAAAAGCATCTTCAAATGCCAATAAAGTTCTACTATGCACCAGTATTTTGAATCCCAATCACACGAGCTTCCAATCTCAGGGACCCAATTGATAATTCCCTCGTCCACCTCCTGTGTTGGTGTGAAGGTGTGTTTTGTCTGAATATCTTCTTCAACCTCATCAATTTTCTCCTAAATATGTTGAGGAATGACTTCTTGGAAAGTTGACGCTGTTGTCGATGCCTCATGTTGGACCCTAGTGGTGGGAGTCCTTTATTCCTTGCGGTTGGATCATGTTTTTGAAGGAGATCCTCCACTTGAATGGTATCCTCTATTGTATCCTTTTCATGGAGCCATGCCTCTTTCTATTGGATGAATGAACCAAAGGTGCATGTCGATCCACCACAGGTTGGTGGACAAATTGCAACACTTCCTGTCGTGGAGACTAGCTCAAGAAAGAGCTTCCATTTTACCACCACACCGAATGTTCAAAGTCCTAGGTTTGTTTAATGCCTTATCCATTTCATGACCCTTGTTATTCATTCTATTGAGACCAAAAATATCGTTGGATCATTCCATTAACTGCTGCATATTATCTTTGTGCTTCCTTAACTGCTCGATTAAACTGATATGGTAATGGGTCTGTTGAAGACCACTTGCTAGCATATGCCACACATATCTTGCATCTTCACCTTTCCATGACAATTGACTGCCGAAGTCTTGGAGCCCGAGAAGGTGGTTGCAAATTTAATATTCATTGGGTTGGGTGAAGGTTGGTCCCAAGTGAAATTCCATCAGACCCATTATTAAATTCAAGCCAACTGGACTGAGGTGGGTAGCGATTTAAGATCTTTACCACATGGTCGATGACATGTGTGCTGGAGCATGTCATTGAAATTTCTACCTGCACGTCCGCATGTCTTATTTTATCATCCAAAGATGATCCTCTCTTCCCTATCACCCCATCTAGGGGCCGAAAATCCTCTATGGCGAGGGTAGAGCACTAATAAATGAAAGCGTTAGGATGTTGGGAATCCTAAGGCTAGTCCCATTGGTCGTAGGGTCGTTTGATTCCTCCATTAGCTAGGTTATCCACATAATTTTTTATGAAGCATTTGACATGAGATGGAATGAGAGTTAGGATCTATTGTAGGAGATGACTTGTTCTTTCTAGTGAGAGAGCAAGATGCCAATGTTTTGAGACTTTGTGGAGGGGAGAACCCTGCTGAAGGTGGGATAACATATTGATGATCAATTGAGAGTCTCCCTTTGTGACGAGATTTGTGTACTATTCCCTGAGGTCTATATGAAGGACTTCCTTTAGATATTTGATCTCCACTGCATTATTGTTGTCCAAACCCATATTTCCAGTGTAGGTTCTAATAATGTGACCCTTTTTATATGTGAATAAGACTCCATAGCATATTTCTCCTGGGTGTCTTGTAGAGGCAACATCAAACTTTAATTTGAGAAATCCCTATGGGGGAGGAGATCAACTGGAGGGAGAAAATTATGCATTTGAGATGGATTTTGGGATGAATCTTACCTTGCTTGGATCGAGGTTGAGGGATGCCAGGATGCCTCTTTCATGCATCGAGTTGTTCTAATATTGATCTGATCAAGGTTGAATCAAGACTGTTTCTTTAATTTCTTTGGTTATTTGGGTCCAAACCAAGTTGGGATTTAACTTATCCTCTTTGAAGATCCTTTTATTCCTTTCTTTCTAGATTTCCCAAAGTGTGAACCCTAGAATTTGTTGCCAGACTCTATTTATGATTAGGTTCTGAGTGATGTCTGGAGGCCATGCTTCAATGAGATGATATATATAGTGACAGTCCCTGCTGGAGTGTTTGAAGATTGAGGCCCCTTGGTCCCATAGTGCTTGAGAAAAAGGGCATGAATTGAAGAGATGCTCGATTTTTTTGGGTTGATCCTGGCAAAGGGGACACCTGGAAGGACCAAGGAATTCATTTTTGAGGAGATTTTCCCATGTTAGGGTTATACCATGTGACAGAAGCCAAATTAAGGTTGATATTTTGGCCAAATATTTTGGAGCCATATTCTCTCCCAAATTGCCCATTTTGGAATATACTAGTGGCCATTGACGTAAATGTAAGTTTCATTGATTGTGAAGTACCCACTTGTTGTATTTACCCATCTCAAACAATCCATTTGTTGAGTCATTCATATTTTCCTAATGTTTAGGTCCTTCAAGCAGTGTTGAAGTTTATCTGGGTTTAGAGCATCATGCCTATAAGTGGTAGGTATCCATATTTTCCATTGAGGGTGTTGCTATATCGAGTGCCATTAATGAGCTACCAGAGATAGGTTGTGAGAAGTTATATACGTCCTTAAATGTTGGAGCTCAACATTTTTTCCCTATTTGGTTTGTTTTTTCCATGCGTCATCCTAGAAGAGGTATTTTTGACCATTTGTTATTTATAAAAAATAATGGTTTTGAATGAGCTCTTTCTTTTGGCAGGCTATGTTCTAGATATTTGATCCAGGAGGCTTATTTCCAATCCTAATGAGTTGATTATCTGGAATTGATTGATTGTATTTTTTTTTCCACAAGGTTTCTCATTGCGAATTGGGGTTATTGGTCCATCTCTACTAGAGTTTTTCTGCCATAGATTTACCCTGGATCTTAGGATATCAGAGGCCTATACTTCCTACCATTTTTGGCATGCATATTTTTTCTCGAGACACGAGAGCCCATTTTCAACACTCCTTGTTTCCATCCCAGAGGAAGGTATGTTATATGTTTCTCATCACTTTTAAGATATACTTGGGGGTTTCCAGGGCAGAAAAAATATACATAGGGATGACTTGTAGGAATGATTTGACCAAGACTAATATTCTATGCAGGTTAAGAGATCGGAAGGTCCAACATTCCAATTTCTTAGTCATTCTAGATAGGAGATCATCTTAAGAAACCGTCTTTAGAGATTTGGCCACCAAAATAGATCTAAGGTATTTTGAGGGGATTACACTGATTTGATAGCCCAAAATCTTGTCCAGGTTAGCTTCAATAATAATAGGAGTATTAAAAAAGAATATTTGAGATTTATCTTGGTTGATGGAGGTTCCACAGGCTTCCATGAAATACTACAAAACCTATTTTATGTCTTGAGATTCTTGCGCTATCAGGATCCCCATTAGCATTCTGTCATCTAAAAACTACTGGTGAGTGGTTGCTTGATATTTTCCATGGAGGTTGAATCTTTTCCAGCTCTTGCTTTCTATATCCACTTTAATTGAATACCCAATCCTTCCACCATAAGGATAAAAATGAAGGGGTAAAGCATGTCTTCTTGTTAGATATCCTATGATGGGGAGAAGGTAGGAAACAAAGAGACATTGATAAAAATGGAAAAGAAGGCCAAGGTGGTTAAATAAATGATCAATTTGATCCAGAGAGGAGAGAAGCCAAAGGAAGAGAGGATGAAGTTGATGAAGTCCCAACATATACTATAAAAAGATTTAGCCATATTGAGTTTTATGAGAATATTTGGTTTTCTTATGGATTGTAGAGAGTGTCTTAACTCATGAGTTAATATAATATTATCAAGGATTTGTCTGCCTTCCATAGAGCCTGATTGTTCTTGGGATATTAGAGAGGGAAGTAGGGTTTTGAGCCTATTAGCAACGGGTTTGGTGAGGATTTTGTAAATGAAATTTCATAGAGAAATGGGGCGGAATTTATTGGGATCCTCCACTTTTTATTATTTCAGAATGAGTGCAAGGAAGGTGGAGTTTAAGGCAGGAAGGACAAAGAGGAAATTTTGATATTCTTTGACCACCTCCAAAATGTCCTTCTTATTGATAGGCCAATAAGAATGAAATAAGCTAGTATTAAATCCATCAGGTCCCAGATATTAACCTTTGGGAATGTCAAGTACTACTTTCTCTACTTCTTCAATCATGAACTCTCAAAGGAGTGCATCATTATGCTCTTTTGCGACCATTTTAGGAATATGCTAGGTGATTTTTCTGATCACTTGTTGGCGGTCTAGCTGTGTTTCCATCATCAATTTTTTGTAATATTAAATCAATTCTTATTGAATTTCTTCATGTTTGAGTAATTCATGGCCTTCTTAGTTTTTTATAGATGTTATATGTTGGACAAGAATTTTGGATGCAATTTTGAGAAATATCGTAAGGGTTGAGGAGATGCGCAGTAAAATCAGATTCATGATTGGAGTGCATAGTAAAAGTGCATTTGGAAGCACATAAGAAGATACAGGAATGAAACAAAGCAAGGAAATAAAACAAAGAGATAAAGCAGGAAAATAAACATGCAGGAGAAAAGGAAGGAAAAGCAACATGCAGGAGAAAAGGAAGGAAAAGAAACATGCATGCATGAAGGCAGGAAAAACATTCATAAACTATGTGTTGTCATGAGTTGTAATGAGTCATAATGTGTTTTCATAGGTATTTGGGAAAAGCTAACTTAGGGTTTTGAGATCTAAAATCTATGTATAAATATGTAATGGGTTGGGAAGAATAGGCTACTGAGAAAATAGGTTAAGAATGAGAGAGATTCTATGTATGAAGGTTTAGGGGAGAGTTTGGAAGAGAAAGGTTGCACTACAGAGTGTCTAGGAAGGATGGGGAATGATATCATGATGTATCTATTGTAGTGCAGTGAGAAAGCTGAGAGGATTGCATGAATAATAATAAAGAATCCAAGCGTTGTGGACGTAGCCCAAGGATTGGATGAACCACATTAAATTGTGTGTCTGAATGTGTCTTTTTAGGTCATTGTTCATGGATGTTATGTTTATGAATGATTATATCTAGCTGTGAGTGATGCACAATAATCATAAATGTTCCAGTGAATGGTCTATGTCACAATTTGCGATATAATGTTGTTGTATAATTGAGTTTACCAATTAATTAAGGGATAAGAGACACAAAATATTGCACACAGGGTATATAAGTATCAATGAACATGTTGATGACCGCACATCCCCTCATCCCTACAGAAAATTGGTTCCTATAGTCCTAGTAGATACCTCGGTTGAGACTTCACTTGCATGCAGGTGATGCTGAAAAGGCCAACATCTGAAGGGTTTTATTGGTTAGATAACTTGAACCTAGGGTCTTACAACCACACACCAAGAAATGGTTTTGTTACCAGGACTCATAATCTGTGGTTAAGGGAATGTTTTGGAAGCTGACTAAAAAATATATCTTTGAATGGATGGAAAGGAAGGATTGGGAATTTACCCTAGGAGAGAATAGAAATGCTTAGATGAGCGATGAACAATGGTTGCAACAATATGTGTTTATATATTTGCATGAGATTTTCTTTGGTGAATTTATGATTATTTTAACTGAATGGTTAGAAAGGTTAGTGGAGAATAATGAGAGATATCGTATTTCAGCACTGAGGAACTAGAATCCTAAGTTGGTAAGAAAATTGAATTTTGGAAGTAATAAGACTTCCCACACAATTGATTTCTAGTTGAACATCATATTAGGGGGTTATATTATGGAATTTGAAGTAGATTGTACTTAGTCATATAATGTCGTAGAGAGGGATTTCTTTAAGGGTATGCATGGAAGGTTTATGAAAACATTGGGTACCTAGATAAAGATGTTGATGTGTGAAAAATGTGTGATGACAATGGAATTTGATTGCTAAGGGACTATGTGGACATTGGTGAAATGAGATATGACTAGGGTAAGGTACAAAGGTAGGAAGGAAGGAATAAAGAGATGAACAAGGAAGGGAGGGGTTGAGGATGCAGAGAAATGAAGAGCTGGGAATCTAAGAGGATTATTAAGTGATAGATAGGGAGGTGATTGACCTCTAAGAGGAGGCCAATGACAACAACGTATTCATCTTGATTGTTAATGGCAGGCCCGAGGCATATACGCTGGAGTGAATTAGTACATGATCCGGGGTATAGATGGACCAAGTTCCTGAAGTGAGATTCCGAGTCCAATGGATGAAACCATCAACATACCCGATGTGGTAAGTGAATGGAGGATTCATATGTCAAAACAAGGACGAAGGATTATGCCCATGGCGTGGTAGGGAGAGGTGGTTAACAAAGAATAAAAACAATAGGAAAATGAAAGAAGAAACTAAGGTAGAGTGGCTATGCTTAAGGGTATAACTTCTTTATATATAACCCATTGACAGGGTCCTTGAGTGTGGCTCCTTTAGGAGGAGCCATAATGTAGGTGCCTTTGGTGAGGCAATGATGAATGATATAGGGACCTCACCAAAGAGCTTCAAAATTTCCATGGCCTAGGGTGTCATGGGTGATATCGTAGGCTAGTAATAGATCTCCTTAGGTAAAATATTGAAGGGATAATTGATGATCAAAGAAGGACTTGGACCATTTCTTGGTGGTGTTGGAATTAATAAGACAACTGAGAGGGGGGGGGTGAATAAGTTGTAATTGAGCTTAAACAATTTTAAGTCTATTAATACATTACTAATCTCTCTTCAAGTGATTATCAACAAAATACAACATATGGACAATAAAAGTAAAGACCATCAGTCACACATAAGATATACACAGAGACAGATTTTCATGAGGAAACCCATAAAGGGAGAAAACCTCTTCTTCTTCAAAATGATAGTCAGTCTTTTAAGTTTTGTACATCATCTATAATTGAGCACCAACTCAAAGTGAGGCTGCTACGTCTGTTTTACAAGCTGCAACTTGTTTGAGAGCACCAACTCTCTGGTTTCTCTAGCACCCACTAGAAGGAAGCACCAACTCCCTTAATGTTCCAACACCAACTGGATGGAAGCACCAACTTCCAGTTACACATGCTCCAACCTGTATAACAGAGAACACTAGTTCTCCCTTGCACCACCTTGCCACCCTGGTTTCTTTGGCTGCAACCAGATGGAAGCTACAACTTCCTGTGTTCAAGATATCACTTGAAATTATGAGGACAACAGTCCTCCCGAGCACCTATAAATCTGGTCTTCTACTAACTGTTCTGCTATTCTTCTCTTCCTTTGTCTATTCAGCAGGTCTGCTCTGGATCAACTTGTTCTGTCATTCTGCTCTGCTTCTGGTTCTCTTCATCATCTGTTATTCTTCTCTGAGTTTCATCTCACACTGTGCATATTTTCAATCTCACACAACAGATTCTATGATTTTTCCTTTCTTACAGTTTCATTCATTTTTCATACCGAACAACCCACCTCACGTTGTCTGTCTCATTTTCTTTTATACACACTCACAACGGTTCAACTTCCCATCTCCTTAGGCAAAAGGAAGACAACTGTCTCAACAATTGAAATGCCAACTAATTGACAATCATGAGTCCGTTTCTCTAACAGATTCGAAACTGAGGAGTTAACTGTGAGAGAGAACAGTAACCCTCCAATCAACACTTGATCTGACGGTTCAGATCATTCCGCAATTTCGCATATCGTGATTTCGACATTCTTGATGTTCAATGTTCTTGTCACTTACAAATCCCAATCCATGAAACTCCGTAAAGAAGTTGGATCAACGGTCTAGATCACATCTTGATCTGACGGTTCAAATTCAGTCGAGATTTCACACATCGCGATTTCGACACTCTTGACGTTTAGTGTTTTTGTCACTTCAAAGACCCAATCCACGAAACTCCATAATGGAGTCGTATTAACGGTCCAGATCACATCTTGATCTGACGGTTGCAATTACGTCGTGATTTCGCATATCGCGATATCGATATTCTTGATGTTAATATTCTTTGACATCTCCAACACTCGATCCTCGAAACCTCGAAATGGACTTGGATCAACGGTCCAGATTCAATCTTGATTCAATGGCTGTGATTAAATCACGATTTCGCATATCACGATTTCAGAATTCTTGTTGCATTGTTTCTTTTCCTCTTGATGTTTCGATTCACGAAACTCCGATAAGGACTGGAATCAATGGTCTAGATTCAATCTTGATTCAATGGTTGCGATTAAATCGCGATTTCGCATATCACGATTTCAGAATTCTTGTTGCATTGTTTCTATTGTCTCTCCATGTCGCTATTCACGAAACTCTGATATGGAGTTGGATCAACAGTCTAGATCTGATCTTGATTCAACGGCTGCGATTGAATCATGATTTTTCATATCGTGATTTCGGCATTCTTGTTGATGATATTACTTGACATCTCCAACTCTCGATCCCCGAAACTCCGACATTGACTGGAATCAATGGTCCAGATTCAACCTTAATCTGACGGCTGAGATTAAATCGCGATTTCGCATATCGCGATTTCGAGAGGTTAGGGAACATCGTTCCTTTGAATCTCCAGCCAGTGAACTGATGATCTATCCCCACATGTCCTACCCATAAATGGACAGTCCTCCTTCTTTCGGAATTTTGTATGCCCACTTCTCCTTGTACTTTAAAGAGAGTGCAGGTTCTCCTTGATCCAACGATGGTCGGGTCTTGCACTTGGATCTAACGTCTGAGATCTGTCCTCCTCTTCAGTGTGCTCTTCTTGTCTACATTCAGATCTGACAACCCTCGTTCTATCGGGAATTTGAAGGGGATCCAACGAAAAAAATGCTTCTCAGACCTTACGGGCCTACCTCTTCAGCATGCTCTTATTCAGATCTGACGGCCATCGGGAATTCAGGAAGAGATCTAACAAACACGGTTGTTTCTCTTCCCCAATTATCACTGCACCACTGATCATCGCAGCTGTACTCAACCCATCATCACTACTGTACTTGCCATCAATGACAAGTATACGCTGCCTGTAAAACATGCCAACAATCCTCTGTACATTCTTCCTGTACTCATGCCATCTTTACTTATGCCCGTCTGTTACATTCTTCCTGTACTTATGCCATTCGCTATCTGTTAAATATTTTCCAACAATCTCCCCCTTTGGCATTGATGGCAATACAAGCACCCGCATGCATTAGGACTCGACTCTCCTCCCGAACTCTTTTCTCCCCCTTTGACATCAATGTCAAAGAAGAAACATTCTTCCCCTGATCTTGTTGCAAAAACATACTCCCCCTGTCGACTATAAGCTTCTTGGAAATACACCAGATATTCAATGAGTACTCCCCCTGACCAGGTGAACAGATTAGACACAAGTAATTATAACCCCCAATTTTTGATGAAGATATCCAAAAGGGTTCCCTGCTAATGGTTTAGTAAAGATATCAGCCATCTGTTCTTTGGAAGGAATATAATGCAACTGAACAATTCTGTTTGTAACTTGTTCTTTGATAAAATGGTACTTTATTGGAATATGCTTAGTCTTGGAATGAAGAACAAGATTTTTGGAGACACTAATGGCATTGGTGTTATCACAATGAATTGGAATAGGATCAGTGTAAGTTACCTTCAGATCTGCAAGAGTTTGTATCATCCATAAAATTTGTGTGCAACAATTAGCAACAACCATATATTCTTCTTATGTAGTGGATAATGAAATGGATCCTTGCTTTTTACTAAGCCATGCAACTAATGAGTCACCTAGAAAGAATTCTCCTCCACTGGTGCTTTTTCTCTCATCAACATAGTTTGCCCAGTCTGCATCTGAATAAGAAGTTAACTGGAAATTCTGATTTCTAGGATACCACAGACCATAAGTCATTGTTCCCTTCAAGTATTTAAATATCCTTTTGACA
>ML776945.1:98712-135548 GCA_009831015.1 Picea engelmannii
TACATCCCAAACATCAGCACCCAAGGCCATTAAATATGTTCTCATTCTAATCTTCCAGAAGGAAAAATTTGTTCCATCAAACAGAGGGGGCTTAGAGGCTGAAGTCCCTTCATGACTTGTCATGTTTAAGATTACAGATCTACCTTTGAATAAAAGGAAATTGCTCTGATACCATTTGTTGGAATTACTAAGACAACTGAGAGGGCAGGGGGGGTGAATCGGTTGTAATTGAGATTAAACAATTTTAAGTCTATTGATACATTATTAATCTCTCTTCAAGTGATTATCAACATAATACACCATATGGACAGTAAAAGTAAAGACCATCAATCACACATAAGATATACACAGAGACAGATTTTCATGAGGAAACCCATAAAGGGAGAAAACCTCTTCTTCTTCGAAATGATAGGCAGTCTTTTAAGTTCTGTACATCATCTATAATTGAGCACCAACTCAAAGTGAGGCTGTGTGGAAGTCACTCCTAGATTGCAGTAGGAGCAGAGCCCGACACCCATCAGTTTATGTCATGATTTGTTTAATGGGGTGATCAAATGGAAGTTAACTCACAATGATGTGGTTCTAACTCCGAAACTAGGCCAAGCATGCATGGGCAAGTGAGGTCTTAGATAACTTCAGACATTGAGTTGTAGTAAGGGTGAGTAGGGGGAAGACTTGTATCAGAGAGATGCAAAGGTCTGTCATAAACATCAAGTTCCTAACAGACTGTCGAAGAAGACATCTAAACGCAAGATCTTCTTACGCTCAAATGCAGAAAACCAGAGAAAAAAATAGTGCCACAATAAATCCTTTATCACAACATAATTGCCATAATTTGTGCGAATCAGTCGATCACAAACTCTCTTAGTATAAGATGAAAACTAGATGGAGTAAGAAAGACTATCTGTCATAAAACAAGAAATCTCACACATAGATGCATAACCAGAGAACTAGAGTGTGTTAAAACTTTACAGTCAGGAGCTTCGCTCTACCATCGATACCTACAAAATACAAAAACTGAGCCTATATACTCAGGAAAATTCACCTAACAAAGGCGTGCCCAGTCACCCAGGGCTCGGTGTCTTTTCAGTCAAACTCATACTGAAATCCTTCTTCACGCGCCACCTTAACTGCGCATGGCTTTTGCAGGGGAGGAGTAGCTGAGCTAGCGTGTGCAGACTTCTCTGTCTCCTCGAAGACTTCGGCATGGCTTCTTTTAAAGAAAATGGTACACAGGATCCCTTCGAGCAGACTGCTTGCGAGACCTTCCATATCTCACATTTAATGAATGAAGGGAGGTTTCAACCACCCTTTCTCGCCTTCATTTACTCCAAGCGAAAACCAGGACCGCGGTCGGATCAAATGGCACTTGGAGATCGCAGTAATTCCTTCTATGAACATACACGATGCCTTCGACCCTTCCTGAGTAGCTCTTTTCTTTCGCAAGTGACTACGGGCTGTGACCGTGTGTTTATCCTCAAGGCACCTTCAGAGTTCACAAATGGGAAGGAGCTAGTCCTTGCTTCTTGAAATCGTGATGAGAGAAACACCGAGGTAGCTTAATCTGGCACCACGTGCCCCTCTAGATCTGACGGTTCTGAACGCTTTCGGCGATACTGTGGGCCCGTCATTAAAAGTTCTTTTCATTTCGCGATTCATGAGTCGGAGACCCTTGGTTCCTCTTCTTCAACTCCCGCTTTCCGAGACGACGATACGGGTAGGGCTCCCTTTCTGGTCAGAGCTCTCCACATGTAACCGTTGGCTAGGGCCCAAGTACTAGCGCCTCTCGCTACTCGTGACCTCACGAGTTGGAGTATCAAACTTTGGCATGCTCCCTTTGCGAAGTCTCGAGATGCGATGGTCAGCGACGGTTGACCTCCTCCGGCTACTTTTCGTAACTCGGAATCCCGCGCAATCAAAGGGATATGGTCTGCCCTTCGAACTCACGAACCCCGAGCTCGAGAAGTAACATTGCACTTGAACTACTTGCGATCAACGACCCTCATAACTTCACGAGTGCCTCCCGAAGGATTCCGACTGTTGAATTCCTTAAAACTTTTAGCGCTATACTTGACGCGATTCAGTTAATCTGCAATTACCCATCAATCGCTGCTATTGCTCTGTCGCTGAATCCTTTCGCTAAAGAATGAAATGCCCGCTCTCTTGATTTTAAGTTCGAAAAGGACCTCTTCTATGTGCTGCGCTTGGGCGCTTCTTGTGTAACCTGCAGACCCGGATATCCTGATGCCGAAGACAATAAATGTTGCTAACATTAGGCTCCATGGGGGATAGAGTCATCCCTGTGATGCTCTAAGGACTCATTTTGCAGTTCCAGTGCCTTTTTGTTGGGCTATGGAGTCATTTACTAAGCCGAATCAAAACAATAAAAGTAAAAAATGAAAAATAGAAAGGACAATATTTACAGAACATAGGAGCCACCGAAGGCTCAAACAAAACATTTTTTGAGAAAATGCCCATTTACTGGGCTGTTGAAGACTTCTTCGCCTTCCAAATCTTGCAATGTGTATGTGTTATTTGAGAAAACCTCAGAGATTCTAAAATTCTCGATCCACAGAGCTTCAAATTTGTCGTGTTTTCCCTTATCTTGTTTAGGAGCATCCCATTTCAGCACCAGGTCTCCTATCCGAAATTCCTCCTTCTTGGCCTTCTTATCGAAAACCTGCTTGACCCTCTGTTGATGATCCTGAATTTGGTCCATTACCTGCTCTTTGGCCTACTGGACTTCCACCAGTTGATGAATCCTTCTGATCATGTCATTGGGCTCTTCTTGATAATCCTGGAAGAACTTCGCTACGGGAATGGCCAACTGGGAAGGGAAGACAACTTCTTCTCCGTAGACTAACTGGAAAGGGGAGATGCCTATAGATCTCTTTGTGGTCACCCGATCGACCCATAGAGCGAATTTTAACTTTGAATTCTAAGCCCTTTTGTTATCCTCCAGTAATATTTTGATGAACCTTATTAGGCTTTTGTTGGAGGACTCTGCTAAACCATTGCCCTGTGGATAATATGGGGTGGAGTGAATCAGTCTGATCCTGAACTGCTCATAGAACTTGGCTAATGGATTAGACCCGAAAGCGGCTGCGTTATCAGTGACAATCTTACTTGGGCAGCCGAACCTTGTGATGAGGTCCTCCAGGAACCCAATGATTACCTTGTGGGAAGTTCTCCTGGTGGGGATAGTTTCAATCCACTTAGTAAAGAAATCTGTGGCAGTCAGGATCCATCTGTGCTGCCCGCTAGAAGCAGGGTGGATTTCTCCAATAAAATCTAGGCCCCATTGCTGGAAAGGTCCTGAAACAACTACAGGCTTCAAAGGCAGAGACTTGAGCTACTGCTTTCCTGAAAATATCTGGCATGTAATACAGACTCTAACTCCTCTATGGACATCAGTGAACAAGGTGGGCTAGTAGTACCCAACTCTGAAAATTTTTTGGGCTGTAGTCTTCTAGGAATGGTTCCCTCCACACATGCCGCTATGAAATTCGGCCATGATCCTGTCGGCCTCTTGTGGATCCATACATTTTAAAAGCACCCCCAGGGGGTCTTTCCAGTATAAAATTTGATCAATAAGGAAGTACCTGACTGCCCTGAGCTTCAGAGCTCTTGCTTTGTTTCTTTGCAGGCCATCTAGAGGCCGCAACTCCTGCATAAAATAAATGACTTCCTTATACCAAGGACATTGAGCCAATGGGGGATCTCTTTGAGGGTCTATTTCAGACAACTGACCCCGCTGAATTCCTAAGCATTCGTTCATGAAACTTATCCCCAAAGCTTGGCAATTGTATTCAACCAACAACTTGGCTAAGCCTTGACCTTTGATCAATTTGGTAGGCCTTATTTCTAGGTCAAATTCCAGGATCTTGGCTATCCATTTACTCCTCTTCCCATCAATGTCGGGTTGTACAAGGATGTCTTTCACAGAGGCTGAAGGAACATATGCGGTCACTTTTGAATGCAAGACATAGACCCTGAAAGCCTTGAGAGCTTTCACTAAGGGATAGGCCTGCTTCTCCATGATTTCATATCTGACCTCTGCATCTCTTAATTCCTTGCTGAAGAAGGCAATGGGCTGCTCTCGCCCCTCCTCATTTTTCTGTAACAATACCACTGCTACTGTATTAAAAGAAGCGAAAGAGAAAATTAGGAAATCTTTCGAATAGTCAGGACTGATCAACACTGGTGCTTCAGTCAATGCTCTTTTAATTTGGACAAAGGATTCCCTGGGTTCAATGGTCCATTTCACTTCATTTCCCTTCTTGAGCATGGCTGTGATGTGTTTCACCAGCTCAACGAAATTTGAGACAAATCTCCTCAGAAAATTAATCTTCCCCAAAAAGGCCTGAACTTCCTTCTTAGATCTGGGAAGTGACAGGGTCTGAATTGCCTCCACTCTGATAGGATCAATCCTCACTCCTTCTGCTGATACTATATGGCCTAATAACTTCCCCTCCTCCATAGCTAATAAAGACTTATTGGGGTTTAGAGAAAGGCCGAACCTTCGACATTTTGAGAAAACTTTTCTCAGGTGACAACAATGCTCTTTATCTGACCTCAAGAAGACTGTTATGTCGTCCAGATAGATCACCACAAACTTATCTTTCTCCTCGATGAAGGCTATGTCCATGGCTCACTGAAACGTCGCTCCTGCATTCATCAATCCGAATGGCATTTTGGCGTACATGAATGTGCCCCAAGGAGTGGTGAAGGCCGTTTTTTCTTTTTCCTCGAGCATGACTGATATCTGATTATAACCAGAAAAACCATCGATCATGGAAATCCTAGATGCACCGGTCACCTTCTGCAATATGTGTTCCATGTTGGGCAGGGGATAATTGTCTTTCTTTGAGCTCCTGTTCAGGTTCCTGAAGTCGACACAAAGCCCGATTTCTCCACTTTTCTTTCGTACCAGAACCAAATTGGCCACCCATTCGGAATATCTTAGGGGGAATATGATCTGGACCTCCAACAACTTCTTTACTTCTTTCTCCATGACATGAAACAACATGGGATTTATCTGTCTTAGATTCTGCCTAAATGGCTTAGCCTCTTCCTTCAGCGGGATCTTGTGTTCAATGACAGATGTGTCATATGTCTTGAGGTCTTTGTAAGTCCATGCAAACACATCAGCAAATTATTTCAACAACTCGGTATAGTCGGCCCTATGTTCTGTGGTCAAACTCCTTGTCAGCTTGACAAACTTAGGCTCCTCCGGTGTGCCAATGTTGCACTTGGCTGTATCAACATCTTCACCTGAAACTCTACCCTTCACTGCCACATCATTCCCATTGAACAGTATTTCTAAAGGAATAAGTCCCCTCAGAATGTGATTTCTAGGCAATTGAATAATCTGGTGGTTAGCAATTTTATTTAAAAACACCTCAGGGTGAGGGTCATCTTCTATATCAGGATCCTGATCAATGTGCAACGCATAAAATTCATCAACATACTGGAGAAACTTCTTGATTTCCAGATCATCCTTGAATACCTTCCAATGCTTGACATTGTCTGGTACAGAGGGCCTATATTTTATCTCAACATCATATTTGGCCATAGGCGGCTGAGGGACCTTGAACTGGCTAGCTGAAACAACTAAAGAATCAGCCACAACATTATCCTCCCTTGGAATAAAAGAGATGTTGAAGGCTGAGAAGAAATTGTCAATTAGGTCCCATACTTTATTTCTATAATTTCTGAGTCGAGGGTGCTTAGCCTGATAAGCGCTTCTGATCTCTTGGACCACCAACTCTGCATCTCTGAACACTGCTATCTCCTGAATTCCCATTTCCCTTGCAGCTCTTAATCCTAGAACAAGGTCTTCATACTCTTCCACATTGTTGGTGGTTTCAAATTCTAATTTGTATGACAGAGATATGGTTTCCTGGGCAGGTGACACAAACAACACCCCAACACCAGCGCCTTCCCTGGAATAGGCTCCATAAAAAAACATTTTCCAAACGAGGGTGATGGAAGGAGGAAGTTCACGAGGAGAGGTGGGCTGCTTTCTGAGTTCAAGAGGAGGCTCAGGAGCATGAGTGAGTTGTAGTAAACTGGAACCTAAATCAGTGTCCAAGGCGAAAATGGGATGGTTGGTAGGATTGGCTTCATCACTGATTATATAGGCCAGTTGGGCTTCTTTGTATAGTCTTCTATGCTCTCCTCCAAACATTGGGATAGTAGCATATGTGAGGTCCATCTGCAAGGTTCCCCCCAACCTTTTTATCCAATATCTTGACAACAACATACCAAACTTGGGGGGGATGTCAGCCACTACAATATCCATGACCACACTTTTCATGGGCAACTGGAACAAGGTCATGACCAGGTCTTTGATAACTCCCAGACACTGAACTTTATTGGAGTCGAAGGAATAGAGGTCACGATAGGCTCGGGTGACTTCTAGCCCTAATTCTTCCATGACAGTCTTGGGCATGAGGTTGTGAGAAGCCCATGAATCCATCAAGCAGTTGTGCAGTACCTTGTCATGTATGTTCAAGGATGTGTAGAAGGGAGGGGATGAGTCATTCTTGTCTTCTACCACAGGACCTAGAATAACTGTAGGTTTTTCATCTTGCAAATTGATGGAGTCTGTGGGAAGGAATGAGACCTCAGACTGTAGAAGCTCAGAGAAGCATTTCTTGAACCCTTCATGTTTAATCAACTCGGTTAGGGGCACAGGGATTCTAATTTTTTGAATTTCATGCTCGAAATTAAAAGAAGATGTAAGCTTTGGGATTTCTCTTATTTCGGGGGCATGACTCTGGACTATGGGAGAGAGGGGTTGGTGTTTTTTACCTCTGTGACTGTCCACTACTTTGTGGGGAGGCCTCTCTGTTCTAGTGGACTGCTCAGGAACATCAGGTGTTACTGCCTTCTTCTGAGACCTCAGGTCATACCTGCCTTGGCGACCACTAGTCTTGTTTTCCTTTCTCAGTTCATTTAGTTGACTATTCATGAGAGACTCCTCGTATGCTGATTGAGTCAGATGAGGAAAAGGAGGAGTTTCTACGAAGCAATGGATTTCAGGATCAAGCTCACCTGTTTCCCCTTCTTCTTCCTCGGCCATAAAATTGTTTTGGAAGGGGGCTTGAATCTTCTGGTCTTCTCTGTCTCTTCCCCTCTCCCTTTGCACGGTTGGGGAAGTGATATTGTTGGGCTTCCTGAAACCTCCTTTGTTTTTGGCACTCTGAGGGCCCTTGTATTCTTGCCTCCCTTCCACTTTCATTCACTCCATCTCTGCAGACAGAGACTTCACCATTTTGGTCAGTTCATCCATTTGAGGGTGGGGCACCGATGGGCCAGAAGTTGAGGCTTCAAATCTTCCCTTTCTTCTGTCTACGTCGGCCTTGTTTCTCAGTCTATCAGCTACTAATACATTGGATTCCACTGCTATGGCCACATCTTTCATTTGAGCTAAGGAGGTGGCTCTTCTTTCTCTTAATAAAAGACAGAAATCGGGGCCAAATGCACTTGCATAGGAAATCTTGGCCGAGGCTTCTAAAGGATTTATTTCGACGGGGATCTTGTTATACATCTTATTGAATCTTTTGGAGAATTCAAAGACAAACTCTCCTTCCATATTCTTCAGAGACTCAAACTCTGTCATCTAATACATGAAATCCTTCCTATCGCCCCACTGCCTCAGGAAAGCACTATCCAGGGCCTCAATCCCAGCAATAGATCCGGGGGCCAATCCTCTGAACCATTTCCTCACATCGCCATCCAGGTTCTGGATGAAGACTCTCATCTAGAAATCTTCATTTTCAATGTTGAGGTTGTCTGCATAACTGTAGAAAGCAGCCAGGTGCTCCTCTGCAGTTACGTCCCCTTCCCCAGTAAACTTGGGCATATACTTCAAGTAATCTCCAGCAGGGAGAGGATTCATAGGATGAGGTAGGATTAAGGGGGCATATCTGGCAGCGACTATGGAATCCATTATATTTAGAGGGGGATTAGCACCAGCCATAGGGATATTAGGTGGAGGAGATCTTGAAGGAGAAGGAGTTCACGAAAGGTTTACTGGGAATGAGTCTCGAAGTGGAGTGGGAAACAAGAGGGGATTTAAGGAGAAAGCTAACGAGCTCAAGTCAACAGGTGCTTCTCTTTGTGCAGGAGTGGGGAAATCTTCTGTAGTCTTGGGTCTACGCCAAGGTACAGCTTTAGAGGGGAGGGGAGTGACAAGGATTTCTCCCTCCAATCCCAGACCAGGAGGGGAAAACTCAGCAGGAACACTCCCAAAATTTAGGAAACGGGAAACCTCTGAAGGAGGTCTATTAAGAAAATAAGGAGGAGAAAATGGAGTTCTTTCAGAAGGAGATGACGGATTACCTGTTTTTGTGGTGGAAGCTTCTTCTTCAGAAGCCTTTCCTTTTTTGAAAATCACCTCCGGATCAGATAGAGGTGTAGCTATAGGCAGATGTGGATGAGACCGCATGTGTCTACCTCTGAAAGCCACAATTAACACGACAGATCGCCACAGTGGAGTTGTCACAATGGAGTCGCCAGATGCACAGTAGCAATCTTGAAAGGCTCTGATACCTAATGCACCTTCAGAATCAGAATCTCAATGTCGTTCAATCCCGGGGAAAATTTTCAACTTCGTCCCCGGCAACGGCGCCAGAAATGTTAGCGTCGGAAGTCACTCCTAGATTGCAGCAGGAGAAGAGCCCGACGCCCATCATTTTATGTCACGATTTGTTTAATGGGGTGATCAAATGGAAGTTAAATCACAACGATGTGGTTCTAACTCCAAAACTAGGCCAAGCATGCATGGGCAAGTGAGGTCTTAGATAACTTCAGACAGTGAGTTGTAGTAAGGGTGAGTAGGGGGAAGACTTGTATCAGAGAGACGCAAAGGTTTGTCATAAACATCAGGTTCCTAACAGACTGTGGAAGAAGACATCTAAACACAATATCTTCTTACGCTCAAACGCAGAAAACCAGAGAAAACAATAGTGCCACAATAAATCCTTTATCACAACATAATTGCCATAATTCGTGTGAATCAGTCGATCACGAACTCTCTTAGTATAAGATGAAAGCTAGATGGAGTAAGAAAGACTGTCTGTCATAAAACAATAAATCTCACATACAGATGCATAACCAGAGAACTAGAGTGTGTTAAAACTTTACAATCGGGATCTTTGCTCTACCATCGATACCTACAAAATACAAAAACTGAGCCTATATACTCAGGAAAATTCGCCTAACAGAGGCGTGCCCAGTCACCTAGGGCTCAGTGTCTTTTCAGTCAAACTTGTATTGAAATCCTTCTTCACGCGCCACCTTAACTGCACATGGATTTTGCAGGGGAGGAGTAGCTAATCCAGTAAATGGTGAGCTAGCATGTGCAGACTTCTCTGTCTCCTCGAAGACTTCGGCATGGCTTCTTTTAAAGAAAACGGTACATAGGATCCCTTCGAGCAGACTGCTTGCCAGACCTTCCAGATATCACATTTAATGAATGAAGGGAGGTTTCAACCACCCTTTCTCACCTTCATTTACTCCAAGCAAAAACCAGGACCGCGGTCGGATCAAATGGCACTTGGAGATCACGGTAATTCCTTCTGTGAACATACACGATGCCTTTGGCCCTTCCTGAGCAACTCTTTTCTTTCGTAAGTGACTATGGGATGTGACTGCGTGTTTATCCTCAAGGCGCCTTCGGAGTTCACAAATGGGAAGGAGCTAGTCCTTGCTTCTCGAAATCGTGATGAGCGAAACGCCGAGGCGGCTTAATATGGCACCACGTGCCCCTCTAGATCTGACGGTTATGAACGCTTTCGGCGATACTGTGGGCCCGTAATTAAAAGTGCTTTTCATTTCGCAATTTGTGAGTCGGAGACCCTTGGTTCCTCTTCTTCAACTCCCGCTTTCCGAGACGGCGATACGGGAAAGGCTCCCTTTCTGGTCAGCGCTCTCCACATGTAACCATTGGCTAGGGCACAAGTACTAGCGCCTCTCGCTACTCGTGACCTCGCGAGTTGGAGTATCAGGATTTTGCATGCTCCCTTCGCGAAGTCCCAAGATGTGATGGTCAGCGGCGGTTGACCTCCTTCGGCTACTTTTTGTAACTCAGAATCTCGCGCAATCAAAGGGATATGGTCCTCCCTTCGAACTCACGAACCCTGAGCTCGAGAAGTAACACTGCGCTTGAACCACTTGCGATCAACGAACCTCGTAACTTCGCGAGTGCCTCCTGAAGGATTCCGACCGTTGACTTCCTTAAAACTTTTAGCACTATACTTGACGTGATTCAGTTAATCTATAATTACCCATCAATCGCTGCTCTTGCTCATTCGCTGAATCCTTTGGCTAAAGAATGAAATACCATCTCGCTTGATTTTAATTCCGAAAAGGACCTCTTCTGTGTGTTGTGCTTGGGTGCTTCTCATGCAACCTGTAGACTCAGATATCCCGATGCCGAAGACAAGAAATGTTGCTAACAGGCTGCTACCTCTGTTTTACAAGCTGCAACTTGTTTGAGAGCACCAACTCTCTGGTTTTTATAGCACCCACTAGAAGGAAGCACCAACTCCCTTAATGTTCCAGCAACAACTAGATGGAAGCACCAACTTCCAGTTACACAGGCTCCAACCTGTATAACAGAGAACACTAGTTCTCCCTTGCACCACCCTACCACCTTGGTTTCTCTGGCTGCAACCAGATGGAAGCTACAACTTCCTGTGTTCAATATCTCACTTGAACTTATAAGGACAACAGTCCTCCTGAGCACCTCCCAACCTCCCTATAATATATATGAATAAATAAATAGTCAACTATGCAGATAAATCAATTCTAACCACTCTTTCTTTGTTCTGTAAATCTGGTCTTCTACTAACTGTTCTACTATTCTTCTCTTCCTTTTTTTGTTTAACAGGTTTGCTCTGGATCAGCTTGTTCTGTCATTCTACTCTGCTTCTGCTTCTCTTCATCATCTGTTACTCTTCTTTGAGTTTCATCTCACACTGTGCATATTTTCAATCTCACACAACACATTCTATGATTTTTCCTTTCTTACAGTTTCATTTGTTTTTCATACCGAACAACCCACCTCACGCTGTCTGTCTCATTTTATTTTATACACACTCATGGTGGTTCAACTTCCCATATCCTTTGGAAAAAGGAAGACAACTGTCTCAGCAACTGAAACGCCAACTAATTGGCAATCATGAGTCTGTTTCTCTAACAGATTCAAAACTGAGGAGTTAACTGTGAGAGAGAACAATAACCCTCCGATCAACACTTGATCTGACGGTTCAGATCATTCCGCTATTTCACATATCATGATTTCGATAGTCCTCATGTTCAATGTTCTTGTCACTTACAAATCTCGATCCACGAAACTCCGTAAATAAGTCGTATCAACGGTCCAGATCACATCTTGATCTGACGGTTCAGATTCAGTCGAGATTTCACACATCGCGATTTCGACACTCTTGATGTTCAGTGTTTTTGTCACTTCAAAGACCCAATCCACGAAACTCCCTAATGGAGTCGTATCAACGGTCCAGATCACATCTTGATCTGACAGCTGCAATTACATCGCGATTTCGCATATCGCGATATCGGGATTCTTGATGTTAATATTCTTTGACATCTCCAACACTCGATCCTCGAAACCCCGAAATGGACTTGGATCAATGGTCCAGATTCAATCTTGATTCAATGGCTACGATTAAATCGTGATTTCAGAATTCTTGTTGCATTGTTTCTTTTCCTCTTGATGTTGCGATTCACGAAACTCCGATAAGGACTGGAATCAATGGTCCAGATTCAATCTTGATTCAATGGTTGCAAATAAATCGCGATTTCACATATCGCGATTTCAGAATTCTTGTTGCATTGTTTCTATTGTCTCTCCATGTCGCGATTCATGAAACTCCGATATGGAGTTGGATCAACAGTCCATATCTGATCTTGATTCAATGGCTGCGATTGAATTGCGATTTCTCATATCACGATTTCGACATTCTTGTTGATGATATTACTTGACATCCCCAACTCTCAATCCCCGAAACTCCGACATTGACTGGAATCAACGGTCCAGATTCAAGCTTAATCTGACGGCTGAGATTAAATCATGATTTCGCATATCGTGATTTCGAGAGGTTAGGGAACATCGTTCCTTTGACTCTACAGTCAATGAATTGACGATCTATCCCCACGTGTCCTACCCATAAATGGACGGTCCTCCTTCTTTCAGAATTTTGTACTCCCACTTCTCCTTGTACTATAAAGAGCGTGCAAGTTATCCTTGATCCAACGATGGTCGGGTCTTGCGCTTGGATCTAACGTCTGAGATCTGTCCTCCTCTTTAGTGCGCTCTTCTTGTCTACATTCATATCTGACGACCCTCGTTCTATCGGGAATTTGAAGGGGATCCAATGAAAAAAAATGCTTCTCAGACCTTACGGGCCTACCTCTTCAGCATGCTCTTATTCAGATCTGACGACCATCGATATTTCAGGAAGAGATCCAATGAACACGGTTGTTGCTCTTCCCCGATTATCACTGCACCATTGATCATCGTTGTTGTACTCAAGCCATCATCACTACTGTACTTTCCATCAATGACAAGTATACGTTGCCTGTAAAACATGCCAACAATCCTCTGTACATTCTTCCTATACTCATGCCATCTTTACTTATGCCCGTCTGTTACATTCTTCCTATACTTATGCCATTTGTTGTCTATTAAATATTTTCCAACAGGCGGATTCGTTGTTTTGTAGAGAGGATTAATGATCCTCATTGAGAGATTAAAAAATGAGAAATCATTGCTTGATGGGAGTTATATCTGGGAGGAGCTTGATTGCAGTGCATAGAGTAGGTATTTTTCATTCTATGGGGAGGTTGACTTCCACCACATGAATGAGATGGAAAGGTTTGAAACTGGTGGTAGTTTTGACTACTGTGCGATATGCCCATAAGGCCGAGAAAAGCATGTGATGCCAATTGGTATTATGTTTATCTATCATTCAATACAACATAACATTGTTTTTATGACTTTATTGACTAATTTGACTTTCCCATTGGACTGTGGGTAGTAGGGGGATTCAAAATCGTGATTAAATCCCAGTTTGTTGGAGAGTTGAGAAAAAAATTCATTCTCGAAATGTTTTCAGTGGTCAGACACTAACTGGAGGGAAACTCTGAAGCGAGACATGACGTGATTGAAGAGAAAAAGAGTTGATGTGTCTACTGTATTGTTGAAAGTGGGCATGGATTCTGTCCATTTGGTAAAGTAGTTGATAACAACCACAATATAATTATATGCCTTGTTGGATGGGGGGTTACAAGTCATGAAATAAACACCCCACTTATAGAAGGGGCTGGCAGTTATGACTGGATGGATAAGGGAAGGTGGTTATCAGGCTTTGTGTGCGAATAACTGACACTTGTCACAATACTTCACTACATGGATGCAGTCATGGAATAGGGTGGGAAAAAATTACCCAATGCAAAATATTTTCTATGCAGTGGACATGTCTAAAAGGTGACTACCACATGCTCCACTGTGACAATCATTGAGCACTTTATCTTATTCCTTAATGGTGAGGCATCATCAGAGAATGGTGTCGATGCCCCTATGGTATAACACTTCTCCTATGAGGAGACATCGTGAGGCTTTGTGACAAATTCGACGATGGTCATATCGAGAGAGGTGAGGGGCGAGTTTTTTTGTTCAAAGATATACAAGGATATCTCCATACCATGGGTCATTGGATGAAATAACATAATCAGGAAAACAATGCCGTAAAAAAATATCTTTTCCTTGGAGGATTTGTAATTGGTGTAGGTTCTTCATAGGAGAAATATATTTGATGGCTTGGACCTTAAGGGGGTCAACGGTGATACCCTCTTGGGAGATAATAAAGCCCAATAGGCGGTCTGATATGACGCAAAATACACAATTGAAGGGGTTTAGATGGACATTGTATCGTCGACAACAATCAAACATGATACACAGATCTTCTATGTGTTGGGAGCATTGTTTAGAACGATCGGTGAGGTCATCCAAGTATGTGAGAATGATGTGAGCTAGATAATGGAAGGATTATATCATGGTGCATTGGAAGGTGGCTACAACATTTTTATAAAGGCAGGCAAGAAGAAGAGGCAAATGAATTACCCGAGGCAATTTATTCAAATTGTTGGCTCCAAACACTTTGTGGACATTAGAAAACTTGTGAGGATGATCAAATGGGAAATAAGGGGCGAATATACAGTCGTTGGCACATCTTCATTTCAACGGTATGCAAGAAACACATGGTAACATGTTATTTTTCTTTCAGTTTGAAGATGATGTTGCTCCACCTTTTGATGTCGTTTCACTTTTCCTGGTTTAGTGCATGGATTTCAAGGATTTACTTTAACTTTTAAAGTCACAAGTTCAATTCTAATATCAATTATTGTATAATTATAACTAATCAACCAAGATAAAATGATCAATTAGTATTGAAATTTTAAAATCAACTATCCACTCCACTCCTTAATTGGTCTATCACACTTATGAAACTCCACAACAAACTCCTCAGAGACAACCAATTCTTTTGTCATGTGGCTTTCTGAAGACAACCAGTTCTTCCTTTCTTTCTTCATGCAAATTTTGAACCGTTCTTTCTTCATGCAAATTTTGTTCACCCAAAAACATATAAAACAAACTTAAGATAGATCTCATATCTTCAAGTACCCCATGGCTTGTATTATTTTTAGCATGTTTTGCAGAGACAACCAGTTATTTCTCATGCAGATTTCAGTTCATCCATACATCCAAACTAAAGTCTAGGTGAATCTCATATATTCAACTACACTATGTACTGTGTTTTTTTTTCACATGAATAATTTGTTAGGTTCTTATCCTTTTATTTTAATTAATTTATATTTTAAAGAAAAAAAAATTGGTGATTAAACAACGAGGAATTGATCATTTTGGCCATTTGTTAGACAATCTAAGAAGGAAACAAAGAGATGTTGGGTAATGGATTGTATTTAATTACCTATTTCCTTATTTTAAAATTATTTAAAAATACATATCTAAGTTTAGAAAATACGAAAAAATACATATTGACTAAATAAAATATTGAATAAGCAAGTCAATATAAGTATAATTTTCATGATAATAATATTAAAAAAATTATTTCTTTGCATAGTATATGTAAATTTAAATAAATTTACACACACACACATATATATATTATAAATAAAAATATGAAATTTATATTATTAGAAAAGACAACTAAAGATATACCACTTTAATTGGTTAATCATTTTTTATTTTTTTTCGTAAATATAGAGGAAATTGTTTTTTATTGTATTAATAGAGGATCCATTAAAACATTATCTGCTACTAGTCTACAAGTGGGGAAAAAAGGCCAGTACCAGAGGAATAGCTTGTGAGTCCAAATAGTTTGAGAAATGTTTTTAAATAGACTTTGGCTTACTAGATAAACAAATGATATATTTTCTGAGAGTAGCAAGAGATGCATGCTCTTCATTGTAAAAAACAATTGAAAGAAAAACCATATTAACTGTATAGAAGGAGGAGGGGCTCGCGACTCCTGTGAAGGAGAAATATTTGTTTGCCTATTGAGATGCGCTACTATTGCTGAACTAGAAGAAGGTAGACAACGTGACTTCATGAAGGAGGTGGAATTCATCCAATTGGAGTTGGATGATACCTTGTGCTTCTTCCCTAGTTTGCAACATTTTCCCCAAAATCATCTTCAAGTGCCAATAAAGTTCTACTGTGCACCAATTTTGTGAGTCCCAATCACACAATCTTCCAATCTTAGGGACCCAATTGATAATTCCCTCGTCCACCTCCTGTGTTGGTGTGAAGGTGTGTTTTTTTCGAATATCTGCTTCAACCTCAAGAATTTTCCCATCGATGCCTCCTGTTGGACCCTAGTGGTGGGAGTCCTTGATTCCTTGCAGTTGGAGCATGTTTCTGAAGTAGAGCCTCCACCTGAATGGTAGACTCTATTGTATCCTCTGCATGGAGCCAAGTTTCTTGTTTTTGGATGAATGAACTGAAGGTGAACGTCGATCCACCATAGGTTGGTGGACAAGTTGCAATACTTCCTGTCGTAGAGACTATCTCAAGCAAGAGCTTCCATGTTGCCTCTAGATTGATTGTTCAAAGTCCTACGTTTGTTGAATTCCTTATCCGTTTCATGAACCTTGTTATTCATTCTATTGAGACCAAAAATATCGTTGGATCATTCCATTAACTACTGCATACTATCTTCGTGCTTCCTTAATTGTTTGATTAAAATGATATGGTACTGGGTGTATTGAATACCATGTGCTTGGAATATGCCACACATACTTTGCATATTCACGTTTCCATGACAACCGACTGCCAAAGTTTTGGAGCCCAAGAAGGTGGTTGCAAATTTAATATTCATGGGGTTGGGTGAAGGCTAGTCCCAAGTGAAATGCCATCAGACCCATTATTAAAGTCACGCCAACTGGACTAAAGTGGGTAGCGATTTAAAGGCTTTCCCACATGGTCGATGACATGTGTGTTAGAGCAATTCGTTGAAATTTCTACATGCAGGTCCACGTGTCTTATGTTCTGATTCCAAGATGATCCTCTCTTCCCTATCACCCCATCTAGGGGCAAAAATCCTCTATGGCGAGGGAAGAGAACTAAGAAATGTAAGTGTTAGGATGTTGGGAATAATAAGGCTGGTCCCATTGGTCGTAGGGTCCTTGGATTCCTCCATCAGCTAGGTTATCCACAGGTTTTTTTGCGAAGCATTTGACATAAGATGGAATGGGAGTCAAAATCTGTTGTAGGAGATGACTTCTTATTTCTAGCAAGAGAGCAAGATGCCATCGTTTTGAGACTTTATGGAGGGGAGAAACCTGCTGAAGGTGGGATAACATATTGATGATAAGTTGAGAGTCTCCCTGATCTGCGACGAGCTCCTTGTATTGTTCCCTGATGTCTATATGAAGGCCTTCCTCTAGATCTTTGATCTATGTGACATTATTGTTGTCCAAACCCATATTTCCAGCATAGGTTCTAATAACGTGACCCTTTTCATATGTGACTAAGACTCCATGTCCTGTTGTTCCTGGGTTTCCTTTAGAGGCGCCGTCGAAATTTAATTTGAGAAATTCCTATGGGGGAAGAGATGAGATGGAGGAATAAAATTATGCATTTGAGATGGATTTTGGGCTGAATCTTACCTTTCTTGGATCGAGGTTGAGGGATATGCCTCTTTCATGCATCGAGTTATTCTAATATTGATATGATCAAGATTGGATCAATATTTTTTCTTCAATTTCTTTGGTTATTTGGGTCCAAACCAAGTTGGGATTTAACTGATCCTCTTTGAAGATCCTTTATTCCTTTCTTTCTAGATTTCCCAAAGTGTGAACCTTAGAATTTGTTTCCAGGCTCTATTTACGATTAGGTTCTAAGTGATGTCTGGAGGCCATGCTTCAATGGTATTCTATATACTGTGACGGTCCCTGCTGGAGTGTTTGAAGATTGATGCCCCTTGGTCCCATAATGCTTGAGCAAAAGGACGTGAATTGAAGAGATGCTTGATCTTTTTGGGTTGATCTTGACAAAGGGGATACCTGGAAGGACCAAGGAATCATTTTTTGAGGAGATTGTCCCATGTTAGGGTTCTACCATGTGGCAGATTCCAAAGTAAGGTTGATATTTTGGCCAAATATTTTGGATCCATATTCTCTCCAAAATTGCCCATTTTGGAGTATACTAGTGGCCATCGACGTAATTGTAAGTTTCATTGATTGTGAAGTCCCCACTTGTTGTATTTCCCCATATCAAACAATCCATTTCTTGATTCATTCTTATTTTCCTAATGTTTAGGTCCTTCAAGTAGTGTTGAATTTTATCTGGGTCCAGAGCATCATGCCTGTAAGTGGTAGGTATCCATATTTTCCATTAAGGGTGTTTCTCTATCGGGTTCCAGTAATGAGCTACCAGAGATAGGTTGTGATAAGTTATATACATCCTTAAATCTTGGAGCTCAACATTGTTTTCCCATTTGGTTTGTTTTTTCCATGCATCATCCCAGAAGAGGTATTTTTGACCATTTGTTATTTCCAAAAAACAATGGTTTTGAATGAGCTCTTTCTTTTGGCAGGCTATGTTCTAGATATTCGAGCTAGGAGGCTTATTGCCAATTCTAATGAGTTGATTATCTAGAATTGCTTAATTTTATTTTTTCTTCCACGGGATTTCTCATTGCGAATTGGGGTTATTGATCTATCTCTACTAGAGTTTTTCTCCCATAGCTTTACCCTAGATATTAGGATCTCAGAGGCCTAGACATCCTACCACTTTTGGCATGCATATTTTTGCTCAAGACACAAAAGCCCATTTTCGACACTCCTTGTTTCCATCCTAGAGGAAGGTATGTTGTATTTTTCTAATCAATTTTAGGATATACTTGGGGGTTGCCAGGGTAGACAAAAGGTACATAGGAATGGCTTGTAGGAATGATTTGAACAAGACTAATATTCCATGCAGGTTAATAGATCGAAAGGTCCAACATTCAAATATATTAGTCATTATGGATAGGAGATCCTCCTAAGAAACCTTCTTTAGAGAATTGGCCACCAAAGGAGCTCCAAGTTATTTTGAGGGGAGTACACTGATTTGATAGCCCAAAATACTGGCCAGCTTAGCTTGAATAATAATAGGAGTATCAAAAAAGGATATTTGAGATTTATCTTGGTTGATGGAGTTTCCGTAGGCTTCCATGAAATAAGACATAACCTATTTTATATCTTGAGCTTCTTGTGCTATCAGGATCCCCATTAGCATTCTTTCATCTAAAAACTACTAGTGAGTGGCTTCTTGATATTTTCCATCGAGGTTGAATCTTGTCCAACTCTTGTTTTCTATAGCCACTTTAATTGAATGCCCGATCCTTCCACCATAAGGATAAAAATGGAGGGGTAAATCCTGTCTTCTTGTCAGATATCCTCTGACGGGGAGGAGGTAGGAAAGGGAGAGACATTGATAAAAATGGAAAAGAAGGCCGAGGTGGTTAAAGACATGATCAATTTCATCCAGAGAGGAGAGAATCCGAAGGAAGAGAGGATGAAGTTGATGAAGTCCCAGGATATACTATCAAAATATTTAGACATATCGAGTTGTATGAGAATGTTTGGTTTTCTTATGGATTGCAGAGAGTGGCTTAACTCATGAGTTAATATAATATTATCAAGGATTTGTCTGCCTTCCATAGAGCCTGATTGTTCTTGGTATATTAGAGAGGGAAGTAGGGTTTTGAGCCTATTAGTAAGGAGTTTGGTGAGGATTTTGTAAATGAAATTTCATAGAGAAATGGGGCGGAATTTATTGGGATACTCCACTTTTTCTTCTTTCAGAATGAGTGCAAGGAAGGTGGAGTTTAAGGTAGGAAGGACACAGAGGAATTTTTGATATTCTTTGACCACCTCCAAAATGTCTTGCTTAATGATAGGCCAACAAGCATGAAATAAGTTAGTAGTAAAGCCATTAGGTCCCAGAGATTAACCATTGGGAATTTCAAGTACTACTTTCTCTACTTCTTCAATCATGAACTCTCAAAGGAGTGCATCATTCTTCTCTTTTGTGACCATTTTTGGAATATGATAGGTGATTTGTCTGATCACTTGTTGGTGTTCTAGTTGTGGTTCCATCATCAAATTTTTGTAATATTAAATTTATTCTAATTGAATTTCTTCAAGTTTGAGTAATTTATGGCCTTCTTAGTTTTGTATAGATGTGATATGTTGGACAAGAATTTTGGATTAAATTTTGAGAAATATCCTAAGGGTTGAGGAGATGCGCAGTAAAATCACATTCAGGATTGGAGTGCATAGTAAAAGTGCATTTTGTGGCACATAAGAAGATAAAGGAAGGAAACACAGAAATAAAATAAAGCAAGAAGATAAAGCAGGAAAATAAAAACGCAGGAGAAAAGGAAGGAAAAGCAACATGCAGGAGAAAAGGAAGGAAAAACATGTAGGCGTGAAGGAAAGAAAAACATGCATGCATTATGTGTTGTCATGGGTTGTAATGAGTCATAATGAGTTGTCATAGGGTTTTGGAAAAAGACAATTTATGGTTTTGAGACCTAAAATCTATGTATAAATATGTAATGGGTTGGGAAGAATAGGCTACTGAGAGAATAGGCTAAGAATGAGAGAGAGTCCATGTCTGAAGGTTTAGGGGAGAGTTTGGAAGAGAAAATGTTGGACTACAGAGTGTCTAGGAAGAATGGGGAATGATATCATGATGTATCTATTGTAGTGCAGTGTGCAAGCATGAGAGGATTGCATGAATAATAATAAAGAAGCCAAGCATTGTGGAAGTAGCCCAAGGATGGCTGAACCACATTAAATTTGAAGTAGATTGTAATCAATCATATAATGTCCTAGAGGAGGATTTGTTTAAGGGTCCACATGGAAGGTTTATGAAAAAATTGTGTACCTGGATAAAGATGTTGATGTGCGAAAAATGTGTGATGATAATGGAATTTGATTGCTAAGGGAATACGCACGCATAGGGGAAATGAGATATGACCAGGGTAAGGTACGAAGGTAGGAAAGAAGGAAGAAAGAGATGAACAAGGAAGGGAGGGGTTGAGGATGTGGAGAAACAAAGAGCTGGGAATATAAGAGGACGCTTAAGTGATATATAAAGAGGTGACTGACCTCTAAGAGGAGGCCAATGAAAATGATGCATTCAACTTGGTTGTTAGTGACATGCCTGAGGCATATACGTTGGAGTGAATTAGTACATGATCTGGGGTATAAATGGCCCAAGTTCCTGAAGAGAGATTCCAAGTCCAATGGATGAAACCATCAACATACTCGATATGGTAAGTGAATGGAGGATTCATCTTTCAAAACAAGGACAAAGGATTAGGCCCATGGTGTGGTAGGGAGAGGTGGTTAACAAAGACTAAAAACACTAGGAAAATGCAAGAATAGACTAAGGTAGAGTGGCTATGATTAAGGGTATAACTTCTTCAGGTATAACCCATTGACAGAGTCCTTGAATGTGGCTCCTTCAGGATGAGCCATAATGTAGGCACATTTGGTGAGGCAATGACGAATGATATAGAAACCTCGCCAAAGAGATTCAAATTTTCCATGGCCTAGGGTGTCATGGGTGATATTGTAGGCTAGTAATAGATCTCCTAAGGTAAAGGATCGAAGGGATACTTGATGATCAAAGAAGGAATTGGACCGTTTATTGGTGGATTCGTTGTTTTGTAGAGAGGATTGACAATCCTCGTTGAGAGATTCAAAAATGAGAAATCATTTCTCATTGGGAGTTATATTTGGGAAGAGTTTGATTACGGTGCATATAGTAGAATGACTTCCACCCCATGAATGAGATGGAAAGGTGTGAAACCAGTGGCAGTTTTGACTATTGTGTGATTTTCCCACAAGGCCGAGAAAAGCATGTGATGCAAATTGATCTTATGTTTATCTATCATTTGATACAACATAACATTGTTTTGATGACTTTATTGACTGCTTTGACTTTCCCATTAGACTATGGGTAGTAGGGGGATGCAAACTTGTGAGTAAAGCCCAGTTTGTTGGAGATTTCAACAAAAAATTCATTCTCAAAATGTTTTCTGTGGTCAGAAACTAGCTGGAGGGGAACTTTGAAGCGTGAAATGATGTGATTGAAGATAAAAAGAGTTTACGTTTCTACAATATTGTTGAAGGTGGGCATGGATTCTGTCCATTTGGTAAAGTAGTCGATAAAAACCACAATATGCTTGTACACATTGTCGGATGGGGGGTCGCAAGTCATGAAATCAATGCCCCCGTTATAGAAGGGGCTGACAGTGATGACTGGATGGAGAAGGTAAGGTGATGCTCAGGCTTTGTGTGTGTATAAATGACATTTTTCACAATACTTGACTGCATGGATGAAATCATGGAATAGGGTGGGCCAAAATTACCCAATGCAAACTATTTTCTATGCTGTGGACATGCCTGAAAGGTGACCGCCACATGATCCATTGTGACAATCATTGAGCACTTTATCTACTTCCTCAATGGTGAGGCATCATCAGAGAATGGTGTCGACACCCCTTTGGTATAGCCTTCTCCTATGAGGAGATATCGTGAGGATTTGTGACAGATTCGATGATGGTCATATTGAGAGAGGTGAGGGATGAATTTTTTTGTTTGAAGATATGCAAGGATATGTCCATACCATGGGTCATTGTATGAAATGAGGAATAAATGTTCATTCGATAAGTTTTCTTTAATAAGGGGGGTCAGATGTGTTGGATAGTAACTTGACCATGAGTTCTTCTAAGATGAGGTATTTTTTTCTTTTGGGAGTAGTGAAATCTAGATCATATTGTTGGAGGATGATGATCTAATGGGTGAATTTGAAATTGATATGGCAGTGACTGAGCAGATAGCGCATAGGGTTGGAATCAACGACTAATGTGGTAGTGCGAAGCATGATGTAGTGACACAACATTTTAACTGCAAGGACAAAAAAGAGGGAAATTTTTTCCTTGTTATTGTATTTGATAGAGAGCCCTGAGATATTTTTGCTAATATAGTAGATGATGTGCTCGTGTTGGTGATTTATTACTTGGACAAGCACTCTCACAACTGAAACTTCAGAGGCATGCAAGTACATGATATAATACTTATCATAGTATGGGGGACTAATTAAGGGTGTTTTGTTGAGTGATTCTTTGAGAGAGTTAAATGTATCTTGAGCATGTTGGTCCCAGTGAAATGAGACATCATTCCATAGTAAGAGAAAGAAGTCGTGGGCACGAATAACATAATTAGGAAAAAATGTTGTAAGAAATTATCTTTTCCTTGGAGGCTCTGTAATTGGTGTAGGTTCTTCGGAGGAGGAATATCTTTGATGGCTTGAACATTAAGGGGGTCAATGGTGATAACTTGTTGGGATACAATGAATCCCAATAGACGGCCTGATATGATGCAAAAGACACACTTTAGTGGGTTTAGGTGGACATTGTATAGTCGAAAACAATCAAAGATGATCCGAATATCTTCTATGTGTTGGGAGAGTTGTTTAGAACGAGCGGTGAGGTCATCCAAGTATGCAATAATGATGTGAGTTAGATCATGGAAGGCATATGTCATGGTGCGTTGGAATTGGCTCCAACATTTTTGTAAAGGCAAGAAAGCAGAAGAGGAGAATGAATTACCCGAAGCAATTTATTCACATTGATGGCTCCAAACACTTTGTGGACATTAGAAAACTTATGAGGATCATCAAATGGGAAATAGGGGGCGAATATAGAGTCGTTGGCACATGTTCGTTTCAATAGTATGCAGGCAACACATGGTGACATGTTATTATGATTTTTGTTTAAAGATGACATTGCTCTACCTTTTGATGTTGTTTGACTTTTCTTGGTTTAGTGCACATATTTTAAGGCTTTGCTTTAACTTTCAAAGTCACAAGTTCAATTCTAATATCAATTATTGTATAATTATAACTAGTCCACCAAGTTAAAATGGTTGATTAAGCCTGGGTTCATTTTAGCATATTGAAATTTTATAATCAATTATCCACTCCACTCCTTAATTAGTATATCACACTTATGAAACTCCACAACAAATTTCTCGGAGACAACCAGTTCCTTTGTCATGTGGTTTTCTGGAGACAACCGGTTCTTCCGTTCTTTCTTCATGCAACTTTTGAACAGTTCTTTCTTCATGAAACTTTTGTTCATCCAAAAATGTATAAACCAAACTCAAGATAAAGCTCATATCTTCAAGGACAACATGGGTTGTATTATTTTTAGCATGTTTTGTAGAGACAACTAGTTCTTTCTCATGTGGATTTTTGTTCATCGAGACATCCAAACTAAAGTCTAGGTGAATCTCATATCTTCAACTACACTATCTATTGTGTTTTTTTTCACATGAATATTTTGTTATGTTTTTTTCCTTTTATTTTAAGTAATTTCTATTTTAAAGAAAAAAAAAAGTGGCGATTAAACAATGAGGAATTGATCATTTTGGCCATTTATTAGACAATCTAAGAAATAAACAAAGAGATACTGGGTAATGGATTGTATTTAATTACCTATTTTATTATTTTAAAATTATTTAAAAACACATATGTAAGTTTAGAAAATAGGCAAAAAAATACATATTGACTAAATAAAATATTAAATAAAAAAGTCAATATAAGTATAATTTTCATGATAATAATATTAAAGAAATTATTTCTCATATTTTAAAATGTTTTTTCTTTGCATAGTATATGTAAATTTAAATAAATTCATTTTAAAAAGAAATTATATATATATGAAATTTATATTATTAGAAAAGACAAGTAAAGATATACCACTTTAATTGGTTAATTGATTTTAGTTTTTTTTTTCGTAAATATAGAGGGAAATTGTTTTTTATTCTATTAATAGAGGATCCATTAAAAAATTCTTTACTACTGGTCTACCAGTGGGGAAACGAGGCCTGTAGCAGAGGAATAACTTGTGAGTCCAAATAGTTTGAACAATGCTTTTAAACAGACTTTGGATTACTAGATAAACACAATATACATTTTTCTGAGAGAAGCTAAAATCTAACACAAAGAGATGCATGTTCTTCATTGTAAAAAAATATGAAAGAAAAAACATATTAACTATCCAAAAGGAGGAGGGGCCTGTGGCTCCTGTGGAGGAGAAATAAATGTCTGCCTATTGAGATACGTTACTATTGCTGAACTAGAAGGCGAAAGATGACATGACTTCACGAAGGAGGAGGTGGAATTCATCCAATTGGAGTTGGATGATACTTTGTGCTTCTTCCTTGGTTTGCAACATTTTCCCCAAAAACATCTTCAAGTGACAATAAAGTTCTACTGTGCACCAGTATTTTGAATCCCAATCACATGGCATTCCAATCTCAGGGACCCAATAATGCCGTAGGCTAAAGATTCTATGAAATGAAGATTTTTTTCGGGGATATTTTTCTAAAATCTGCGAGAAATTATTGGATTTGTAGATTTAAGTGATTATTTCTATAAAATCCAAGTGTCCTGAGAGTTTTTCATCATGATGAATCCTTTTTTGCATTAAAAAATGGATTCTAAACAACAAAAAACAATGATTCGTTTAAATTTATATCGCCATATTCCGACATAAAAATCCATTTCATAGAACAACTAGCCAACGCCATTGATAATTCCCTCGTCCACCTCCCGTGTTGGTGTGAGGGTGTGTTCTGTCTGAATATCTGCTTCAACCTCATCAATTTTCTCTCGAATATGTTGAGGAATGGCTTCTTGGAAAGCTGATGTTGCTGTGTATGCCTCTTGTTGGACCCTAGTGGTGGGAGTCCTTGCTTCCTTGCAGTTGGAGGATGTTTTTGAAGGCGAGCCTCCATGTCAACAATAGCCTCTATTGTATCCTTTGCATGGAGGCATGTCACTTGCTATTGGCTAAATGAACCAGAGGCGCATGTCAATCCACCACATGTTGGTGGACAATTTGCAACACTGCCTGCCGTGGAGAATATATTGAGCAAGTGCTTCCTTGTTTCCACCACACCGAATGTTAAAAGTCCTAGGTTTCTCGAATACCTTATAATTTTCGTGATCATTGGTATTCATTCTATCGAGACCCAAAATATCGGTGGATCGTTCCATTAATTGCTACATACTATCTCCGTGCTTCCTTAATTGTTTGATTAAACTGATATGGTACCAAGTGCACTGAAGATTGCGTGCTTGGCATATGCCACACATACTTTGCATCTTCATGTTTCCATGAAAACTAGCTACCAAAGGCTTGGAGCTAGAGAAGGTGGTTGGAAATTTAATATTCATAGGGTTGGGTGAAGGTTGGTCCCAAGTGAAATGCCATCAGACCCATTATTAAAGTCAATCCAACTAGACTGAGGTGGGTAGCAATTTAAAGGCTTTCCCACATGGTCGATGACATGTGTGTTGGAGAACGTCATTGAAATTTCTACCTGCGCGTCCGTGTGTCTTATGTTCTCATCCCAATATGATCCTCTCTTCCCTATCACCCCATCTAGGGGTCGAAAATCCTCTATGGAGAGGGAAAATCACTAGGCAATGAAAGAATTAGGATGTTGGGAATCCTAAGGTCGGTCCCATTGGTCGTAGGGTCTTTGGATTCCTCCATCAATTAGGTTATCCACCAGTTTTTTTGCAAATCATTTGACATGATATGGAATGAGAGTCAGGATATGTTGTAGGAGATGACTTGTTCTTTCTAGCGAGAGAGAATGATGCCCACCTTTTTAGACTTTGTGGAGGGGAGAACTGTAACATACCTTTCCATCCATAGGCCGGGGTATGCTACCTGCAAGTCCACCCTCATAATTATTTCTCATACCGATACCTTCTTTGTTTATTAAAGATGCATAAGATAAGAGAATTAACGACATGCACAATAATATCCAACAAGAATGCATGTTCTAAAGATTCAATTAACAATAATTAAATATACAACAGAAAAACATTCATACACAGAAAATAATATCACAACGGGGAGAACTTATCTTTATAAAATATGACACCAAGTGGTTGCAGACCAAGGACGTTCCACCCAACCATAGACACTACTGCTCCAAATCTCAACAATAACATCACCCCCGAGCCAGGGCTAGGAATCCACAAGGACGGTTCCAAAGTGAACTTGGCTTCCCAAACCAATCAGATTTCAAGCTCTCACAGGCTTCCCAGCACTCACAACAATCCAAGTACCCAACTCTCTTCTACCCAACTTGCACCACCCGAGAGAATAGATCTCCACCTTTCTCTGCCATGTAGTCCCTTAGGTAGTCCTTCTCCTTATTCGGGCTTGCAATGAAACTAGTCCAGAATCTCAATGTTGGGACTCTCAGGACTCACAATTGTGAGCCATGATGGACACATACCACTACATCTCAGACATGAAGGCCTCAAGGCACGACTGGATCACACCAGCGGCCACTATAGCCAACTATCCTGTGGATAATTATTTCGCAGTTCGGTCCCCCTTCCCAAGACCATTACATAGGTGAGGATGGATGGAGGAGGTAGATAAGTGCATGGGAGTGTGTGAGGGTAAGAATGAGGTAACACAAAGGTGACAGAGTGGACAAGACAATGACCAACCCCACAATTGGACCAGGGGTGGGTTTAAGTATGTTCGTGGGGAAATCAAGAACCTCTTGGCCTCCCCAAGAAGCTCACGTAATCGATTCCCACTTTTAGGAAAAAAGTTAATTAATCAAGAATACAAATTTATCCTCTCAAGCCCCCTCTCTTGTGGAATCATATCCCCCTATAACTCTGGTCCTTGTCCGTCTAGCAGCCATCGATGTGTTTATTATTAATAATGATCAAAGCATTACATTTCTTGGTTATATTGGCCCTTTAAATAATTGTTTGGGTACTCAGGCCTCTCAATATTGTAACAATACGTTATTTAAAATGGGGGTTCAAAACTTGGGGTGTTACATCCCCTCCCCTTATTTTTGCACTGTCCTCAGTGCATATACAAAATAGAGATCAAAATCTCAAATTTATTCAAAAATCCATGGGTACTCTACCCGCATGGCATCTTCATGCTCCCAGGTAGCATCTTCAGGATTGTAGCAGGTCCACTGAACTTTTACCATCTCTATAACTCGATTCCGGAGCATTTTTACCTTTCTGTCCAATACCCGTGCTGGCAAAACCTAAAAGTATCCCTCTGTCTCTACCTGAATCAGATTCCAATCAATAAAATGGTTAGTATCATGTACATATTTCTTTAGTAAATATACATGAAATAAATTATGCACATTCATGGAAGCAGGTAATGAAAGCATTAGGCAACTGGCCCTATTCTATCCAATATTTCAAATGGACCACAGAATCTGGTTGCCAGCTTTGTACAACTACCCAATTTCAAAGAGCTTTTCTTTGGCATCACTTTCAAAATTACATGCTCCCCTACATTAAATTCTCTAGATGTCATGTTCTTGTCTGCATAAACTTTGTATCTATCCCGAGCTACCTTTAAATTATGCTTAATCTTGACCACCTGGTCTTCCATGTCCTTGAGAAACTCTTACTCAAGTACCACTCTATCTGCTGGGTTGTCCAAACTCAATGGAGTATTTCATTTCCTACTATACAAGGATTCAAATGGGCTCTGGTGCGAAGTCGCAACCCTCATGGTCCGACCCACTCTCACCAGGACCTTCTTCCTCCTTGGCCCGAAGAACTCAAAGGTTCTTCTAATCCCCTCTTGGGAATCCTTCGTACCCACAGTGACTCTTCCACTCGCGCGATCCTCCTTTCCTTGGTTATCAGAGGATTGGCTCTCGCGACTTCGCGAGTTCAACAATTTAATACTAGACTCTCGGATCCCCGAGACCCGATGTCTTTAGTCAACGCTGACCTTCCCTCGGCTGATCGGGACTTCGCTTTATCGCGACTTCGCGACTCACGTCACTATACCTTCGGGGTCCCAGCCTCCGAGACCCGAAACGCCGAGATGCCGACAACTTGCTATCTCGCCTCTCGCTTCCTCGCCACTCGTGAGACCAGTCTCTTGACCCTTCAATTCCCAAGATCTGGTATCCCGAGATTACCGACTACATCACCCAACTATGATCCACACTATACCCGAAATTGTCCGGACTTTGCTTCTCGCGATCTCGCGATCTCCCTTTACGAGAAGTAGGAGTTTTCCCTCGCTGACTCCCGATGTGTCTGATCCACGAGTCGAGTCACACTCCTTGTGATCTCGATCGACGGCTCCTGTCCAATCTGAGCTTTGAACTTTCTTCCGTCTGCACTGTAGACTTCACGTCCACTCTTCCTCCTTACTCAAACCCCGAACAAGAAACGTCTCTCCACGAGACCCATCCTCCAACCTGCTCGCTTCTCCTCGCAACCTGTTCACGAACGTTCTCTACACTGTTCTTCGACTACTTCGAAGACCTATCTTTCCTGAGCTTTCACAGCTTATGAACTTCTTCTGGAAACTCCCTGCACGCACTCCTTGCAGATACTCTTCAACCACGTCGAGTGTTGAGGATTTCTGACCCTGCGCACTCCAGCAGCAGCAGTCTATCAATGCCTTAGCTCAGAATCACAACTCTGAGACCTCGTCTAGCCTGTGCACGTCTTGCATGGCTCTATCTACCCAAAACACTTATGGGTGAACGAGAACAAGAGTTTAACTGCTAAGCCTCATGAACGCACTCTATGCGGATGAATTCAACTGCACTCTATGCAGGAATCTCCTGGCTCAAACAAAGAAACAATTGAAACTCATTTCCTCATTCTCTCAGATTTCGAACCTGCCATGAAATCACATACGCAGCATATAGAAGAAAGGCATAACAAGAAGCAATTATGCAACAACATAATATCAACAACGCCCAGAGAATAACCACAGCCATGGAATTGAATCAAAACTTCCTTCTATTAATTCAATCTGTACATGGGTGTTCTATACAAGTTCTCTGCTTGCTCCCTTCTCGCTCCTGTTTCTCATATGAATGCTAATTGCTAATGAATCCCCCCTACAATAATACAAAGGAGGGTGCCTATATTCCGTTTGCCCTCACGAAAGTAAAACTGTCTAATCTAGACTTAACTATTTTATCTACCTGCATTAAATCTAATAAATGCCTCAGCTACCTAAGGACGAGAGCTTATCTGCTCAAGGCCTGTTACAATGTACAAGTGCGCTTCATCACATCAACGCATTAATGTTTGGCACAACATATCAAGGTGTTTCAAAATTGGTGCTAGTGTTGTCCAGCTGTTCTTTCTTTCTCCTCGCGCGGGCTCGCTTGATGAGATGTGGATGCTCCTGCATCATACTCCTCGGCTAAAAAGATTTCATGGGCTCCTGTCCATGAGCTCCTGCACAGTGTGACCATGTTTCTGTATCACTGCCTCAGTCTCCCAGCTGGCATCCTCCACTGGGTGGTTCTTCCACTTCACCAGGTATTCAAAATACTTCTTTCGCCTGGTTTTCTTTCCTGCCCGTTTGTCCAGTATACATTCCATCTGCAGCTTCTCAACTATCGGCATCTGCTTCTGCCACTGGACTTCCGGTTCTTCAGTTGCAGCTCCTGCTCCTGTAGCCCTGTATGGGTATAAGTCTGAAATATTGAAAATCGGAGATATCCCGATGCCTTCTGGCAACTCAATTTCATATGCATTCTCCCCGAATTTCTTCAGGACTCTGCACGGTCCAATTTTCTTCATCTTGAGCTTGTTATATGTTCCCCTCGGGAACCTTTCTTTCCTCAGGTGCGCCAGAACCATGTCCCCAACTTCAAACTGAAGTTGTCTCTTCCTTTGATCGGCTCTGCGCTTATATTCTTGATTGGATTTTTGCATTCGTTGCTTCACCTCTGCGTGAAGTTCCTGCATTGCCTCAGCGAATTCTTCTGCGTTCGCGCTGCTAGTTTCAGCCTGTCCTGACTCCCTGAGCTCAGAAACTCCTCTCGGCTATGTCCCATACAAAATTTGGAATGGGCTTTTGCCTGTACTCCGATTCACCGAATCGTTGTACGCAAACTCTGCCTTTGGCAATATGTGGTCCCAACTACTGTGGTGCTCCATCACTAAGCCTCTCAACAGATCTCCCAGACTTATGTTGACCACCTCGGTCTGCCCATCCGTCTGCGGATGATAAGCTGAACTAAATGCCAATTTAGTTCCTAGTTTCTTCCATAGAGTCCTCCAAAAATGACCTATGAACTTTGTATCCCGATCCGAGACTATGCTCCTCGGCAATCCATGCAATCTAACAATCTCTTTGAAAAACAAGTTTGCGATGTGTGTCGCATCGCTAGTCTTATGACATGGAATAAAATGTGCCATCTTCGAGAACCTGTCCACCACCACAAAGATGGAATCTACTCCTCGCTGTGTTCTCGGCAAACCCATCAGATCGTCCATTCTCGGCAGTGGAAATCTATACCTGATGGTGATTTTATTTATCGCCCTGGAGTCTGTACACATTCTCCAGCCTCCATCTTTCTTCGGACTTAGCACTGTCGGAACAACACACGGACTCAGACTCTCTCTGACCAGTCCTTTGTCTAGCAGATCCTGTACCTACCTTTTGACCTCCTCATTCTCCTGAGGTGTCAATCTGTAAACAGCTTTGTTTAGTAAACTTGCTTCGGGTATGAGGTCAATGTGGTGACTCACACTCCTCATCGGTGGCAATGAACGAGGTAGTTCGTCCACGATGATATCAGTGAACTCTCCCAACAGTTCTTGAACCTCCTCTGGCAAGTCATCCACTCTTGTGCTTGTCAGGACAATTCTCGGTTTTCTGACAACAAAGAATTGTGGATCTTCGTTCTTCTCCATCTCGTTGAGAAGTTCCTTCCCACTCATGAGAAGCATCATGCTGGTTACTTCCGGCTTCACTTCTTTATCCTTTATCGGAAGAAATCTATGGGTTCTCCCATCCTTCTCCAAGGTGTATGTGTTCATCCTCCCATCATGAACAACATTTCTATCATACTGCCATGGTCTACCCAGCAAGATATGACACACATCCATGGGAATGACATCACATAGAATCTCATCATGATAATTCCCAATTTTAAATTTAACTAAGCATTGTTTGGTGACACTTACCCGGTGTCCTTTCTGTAACCACGAGACCTTATACGGACTCGGGTGCTTAGTCGTCTCCAGCTCCAGCTTTTCCACCATCTCAGTTGAAATGAGATTATCAGTGCTCCCATTGTTAATTATGACTTTGCATTTCCTGTCCTTGGTTGTACAAGACGTTCTGAACAATCTGCTCCTTTGCACTGAGCTTTCCACCTCCTTCTCAGGTGTCAAAAGAATCTTATGCATTCCAAGCGACCTTCTGCTGTCTGCATCTTCTGTCTCAGCATCACACCTCTGCGCCTCTGTGATGTGAGCTTCACTTCTATCCGGTTTCCTATCCGGACAGTCAACGGCTTTGTGTCCGTCCTTTCCACATGTAAAACATGTGATGATTCCTCCACGGCCTCTTCCTCTACCTCGGGTACGAGGAATAGCGTTGGCGTCAGCATATCCGCCACCCTGCTCTGTATGTTGCCTCCTCGGCTCAACATATTGCTGCCTTGGTTGTGAGGTTCCACCTCTCTCAATCTTACCCTGAGGTTTCTGCCACTCCTCCTTGGGCTTCTGAAATTTTTATTGGGCAACCGCCTTGCCTCTGGGATGACTCCTGCCTCGCCCTCACTGAATTTGCTTGCGGCTCAACTTCTCTTCGGCTTTCAGAGCCATCTGGTAAGCATCTTCCACCGTCCTGATGGTCATCATGCTTAACTCATCCTGAATGTCATACCTCAGACTATTTAGGTATCTAGCCACCTTTTCATCATCACTCTCTCGATGACCAGATCGAATGTTGAGCCAATAGAATTCCTCGGTGTACTCTTTCACCGTCATCAACTTCTGTCTCAGATTCTGCATGCGCCTGAACAGTGTGATCTGATAATCTCTGGAGATGAACTTCGCTTTCATCTTTGCGATCATCCGATCCCAACTCTTGATCTTTTGTTTTCCTTTGGAACGTTTGTCTGCCTACAGCTCGTCCCACCATAAGGCTGCATGTCCCTTCAACTTTGTAACTACATGCCTTACTTTCTTATCCTCTTCGATCTCTTCGTAATTGAAGTAGGTGTCGAGTGCTCGGATCCAATCCAACAACTCTTCTGCATTTAGACTCCCCTCATAGATGGGAATGTCCATCTTAGTCTTCGAGCTCATTCTGGCAATGGCTCTAATCAACTTCTCTGTCGAGGCATCCTCTGCTGTGACTTCCTTAGCATGTCCAGCTTCCTCTTCGACCTCAGAATCACTAACCTCTACTGCACCAGCTCCGCGTCTCTGCGCAGTCTCCATCTCCTCAAGCCTTGCTCAGAGATCTCTCATCTGGTGCTCCATATTTGGATTTCCTACCAGCCTACCTCTCCTTCGGGCGTCCCTGTCTTCACGATCAGGTGACTGCCTTTCTCTTCTAGGTGGCATGGTGTCTTCTGCTTCTCTCTGCTACCGGAACAAAGAGAACACTTCTCCGGCTCTGATACCACTTGGTGCGAAGCCGCAACCCTCATGGTCCGACCCACTCTCACTAGGACCTTCTTCCTCCTTGGCCCGAAGAACTCAAAGGTTCTTCTAATCCCCTCTCGGGAATCCTTCGTACCCACAGTGACTCTTCCACTCGCGTGATCCTCCTTTCCTTGGTTATCGGAGGATTGGCTCTCGCGACTTCGCGAGTTCAACAATTTAATACTAGACTCTCGGATCCCCGAGACCCGATGTCTTTAGTCAACGATGACCTTCCCTCAGCTGATTGGGGCTTCGCTTTATCGCGACTTCGCGACTCACGTCACTATACCTTCGGGGTCCCAGCCTCCGAGACCCGAAATTCCGAGATGCCGACAACTTGCTATCTCGCCTCTCGCTTCCTCGCCACTCGTGAGACCAGTCTCTTGACCCTTCAATTCCCGAGATCCGGTATCCCGAGATTACCGACTACATCACCCGACTATGATCCACACTATACCCGAAATTGTCGGGACTTTGCTTCTTGCAATCTCGCGATCTCCCTTTACGAGAAGTAGGAGTTTTCCCTCGCTGACTCCCGATGCGTCCGATCCACGAGTCGAGTCACACTCCTTGTGATCTCGATCGATAGCTCCTGTCCAATCTGAGCTTTGAACTTTCTTCCGTCTGCATTGTAGACTTGACGTCCACTCTTCCTCCTTACGCAAACCCCGAACAAGAAACGTCTCTCCACGAGACCCGTCCACCAACCCGCTCGCTTCTCCTCGCAACCTGTTCACGAACTTTCTCTACACTGTTCTTCGACTACTTCGAAGACCTATCTTTCCTGAGCTTTCACAGCTTCTGAACTTCTTCTGGAAACTCCCTGCACGCACTCCTTGCAGATACTCTTCAACCATGTCAAGTGTTGAGGACTTTTGACCCTGCGCACTCCAGCAGCAGCAGTCTATCAATGCCTTATCTTAGAATCACAACTCTGAGACCTCGTCTAGCCTGCGCACGTCTTGCACGGCTCTATCTACCCAAAACACTTCTGGGTGAATGAGAACAAGAGTTTAACTGCTAAGCCTCATCAACGCACTCTATGCGGATGAATTCAACTGCACTCTATGCAGGAATCTCCTGGCTCAAACAGAGAAACAATTGAAACTCATTTCCTCATTCTCTCAGATTTCGAACCTGCCATGAAATCACATACGCAACATATAGAAGAAAGGCATAACAAGAAGCAATTATGAAACAACATAATATCAACAACGCCCAGAGAATAACCACAGCCATGGAATTGAATCAAAACTTCCTTCTATTAATTCAATCTGTACATGGGTGTTCTCTACAAGTTCTCTGCTTGCTCCCTTCTCGCTCCTGTTTCTCATATGAATGCTAATTGCTAATGAATCCCCCCTACAATAATACAAAGGAGGGTGCCTATATTCCGTTTTCCCTCACGAAAGTAAAACTGTCTAATCTAGACTTAACTATTTTATCTACCTGCATTAAATCTAATAAATGCCTCAGCTACCTAAGGACGAGAGCTTATCTGCTCAAGGCCTGTTACAATGTACAAGTGCGCTTCATCACATCAACGCATTAATGTTTGGCGCAACATATCAAGGTGTTTCAAAATTGGTGCTAGTGTTGTCCAGCTGTTCTTTCTTTCTCCTCGCGCTGGCTCGCTTGATGAGATGTGGATGCTCCTGCATCAGGCTCATTCTCAATGAATCTTGATACCCATTGTTATATGAAAACTCAACCAAGTGTAAGTAATCTTCCCACTTAGATGGCTTATCCATCACATACATTCTCGACATGTCTTCAATTATTCAATTGACTCTCTTTGTTTTCCCATTTGTCTGGGGGTGATATGTTGTGCTAAAGTTTAGATTTGTGCCAAATCCTTTAAACAATCTCCTCCATAAGTTGGAGGTAAACTTTGTATCTCTATCCGAGACAATTGTCCTAGGTATCCCATGCAACCTATCAATTTTATTCATGAAAATTTCTGCAATATTATCCACTGTATGCGTTGTCTTCACAGGTACAAAATGAGAAGCCTTTGTTAATTTGTCAACCACCACCATGATTTAATCATGTTTCTTATTCGTTTTGGGTAATCCTGTGATGAAATCCATGGTGATCACTTCCCATTTATTCTCTAGAATTGGCAATGGTTGCAACAAAACCACTGGGTGCCTATGCTCAGCCTTCACCTTCTGACATTCCATACATTGAGCGATGTAATCAACACCATCCTTCTTCATTCCCAGCCAAATGAACTGGCTTCTTACTATTGTAATTGTTTTCTGGTAACCGAGATGTCCAGCATAAGGAACATCATGCATTTCCTTCAATACCACATTCCTTGGTTCTTTGGAACTAGGAACATAGATTCTATTTTTATGCATGAGTAATCCGTCTTCCTTTATCTCATACTCCTTTATTTTCTGTTGTACATCTCCTTGTTGTAAGTTTTCCTTTACTTGTAGGTAATGATGATATGTAACAAGACCATCTAAAATTCTTCTCTTCAATTCTGACTGATGCATACTGACAACAGTAGCATGCATGAGATGCACTCTCCTACTAAGTGCATCGAAAAATTTATTCTCCTTTCACTTGATATGCTTGATATCGAAGTCATACTCACTTAAATATTCCAGCCATCTTGTTTGCTTGGCATTCAAGGTTGGTTGTTGAAAAATATACTTCAGACCAAAGTGGTCTGTTCTTAATTTGAATTTCTTCCCCATGAGATAATGCCTCCACATCCTCAAGGCGTAAACAATGGCAGCAGGTTCCAAGTCATGCGTGGCATAGTTCCTCTCATGTTCCTTAATATTTATGGACTCATATCCAATGGCATGTCCATTTTGTGTGAGGACTCCCCTAAGTCCTTCCTTAAAAGCATTTGTACATACCATAAAACTTTCATTTGGGTCAACAATCTTTAACACATGCGCACTAGTAAGTAATTCCTTCAATAGATTAAAATTCTTTTCAAACTTGAGTGTCCATTCAAATTTAGTTCCGTTCTTTTGCAAAGAAGTGATGGGATTAGAAATCTTAGAGAACCCTAATATGAACCTTCTGTAGTATCCATCTAATCCCATAAAAAATCTGACATCTAACACATTTCTGGGTGTTGGCCACCCTCTAATGGCTTCAATATTCTCTGGATCTACTGCTATGCCCTGCTCTGAAATAATGTGTCCCAAGTAATGGATCTGTGTTGGGCTTCGGATTTATAACATTTTCTTGTTGGTTCTTGAAGACATTGTTTACTCTCCTGAAGACTTTTGTTAAGCAAATGGCATTCTTTCTGTGCTATTCATACTCTGTTACACATATATGTTCCACTATATATACAGAAACCATGAAGTGCTTCCAAAGCCACAAATGAACGAAGAATTCAACTATAAATGCAACAATAATCCTCTTCTGCGGAGAATAGATGAACTTTGCAAGAATGCAGGGTGTTGGCTTATAGAGGATAATACTTATGATTATTTTATGATGGGCTGGCAAATTGGATAGATAGCATATCCTTCTGAAGTCAAGGGCCTTGGAGCACAACTGTTTCAATCATTGGACAAATCTGGGCAAAGTTACCAGGCGGTGCTGTTGAAGTTGTTTGCAAAAAGACATGGGGTTATTGTTAACCCTGGTGGTGCTAGTGGAGGACCAGGGTATGTTTGTGTTTTATTTGGGAATGCTTTCGGAAATATTATTCAAGATGTGCAAATGGTTAAAGTCATCA